>VOPJ01008490.1:99994-124994 GCA_014673585.1 Semibalanus balanoides
CTGCTGGCCTGCCTGCTGGCCTGCCTGCTGGCCTGCCTGCTGGCCTGCCTGCTGACCTGCCTGCTGACCTGCTTGCTGACCTGCTTGCTGACCTGCTTGCTGACCTGCTTGCTGATGCCAAATCGTACCGGCCCTCTGCAGTCGCTGATCCGTGACTGCAGTGACCTCTTCTATGACACCCTCGGCGGGGAGTACGTGGTGCTGCCAGACCTCCTCACCCTCACGCCTGTGTTTTGCGACATGCAGGATGGGGAGGGATGGACGCTATTTCAAAGGCGTGCGGATATCCTGCCAAGGCAGGATTTCTTCCTTGATTGGCAATCATACAAATGGGGTCTTGGCAGCCTCGACGGTGAATTCTGGTGGGGTTTACACCATCTATGGCAGCTGACCTCGTAGCTGGACCAGAAGTAAGCTCCGGGTGGACCTCTGGGGCTTGGACAGGCAGACCTGGTACGCCACCGATCAGCACTTCACATCGGAGGAGGACGGCTACCGACTTGACTTGGATGACTACGCCGGAAATGCCGGCGACGGCCTGAGTTACCACAATGGTATGATGTTCAGCACGAAGGAGATAAGGATCAGGACGCGTTTTCCAGCAGCTGTGCGTCTATGGGGCCTGGTGGTACTATTGGCTCCAAAATAAGCGTCCCGCTGGGTTGGCCAGCACAGCAGCCAGCACACAGTATAACGCCTTGGGAAAATTATTAGAAATAATGGAGATGAGAGCCACTCATCTGGGCACTCGTCTACATCAATCCACATACTTTTCCCAAGGCGGCTTATTCCCTTTAACTGCTTGACGGCGAACATTGGACAACTTTCAGAAAAGTGAAACATTCCCTTGAACTGCTGTGCCGGCCAACCCAGCGGGACGCTTATTTTGAAACCAATAGTACAATGATTGCCATGAAAGCAATCTGAATGGTCTGTACTCGCCAGGAATAACGGATGGCACAGGTGTCGAATGGCAGCCGTGGAAGGCGTACTATTCCCTGAACACAACTACGATGAAGATCAGACCGACCAAGAAGCTCTAGATTACGGAAGTCTGGGTGATCTGCTGGCAATTGGTATTGCCGCTTTCTTCTCGGATTAACATGAAATGATTTTACTCTTAAAACCGCATAGCATTGTTTACGTTCGACGTATTTCAAATATTTGAAAAATGGAAATAGTTGTTTTGTTTTTAAATAAACTTGAACTTGTGGCAACAAAAAAATACTCTTCATTTGTGGATAAAATTTAATTAAGAATAATCTCACATCCACCCAAAATAGCAAAACCATAGAGCATCTTTTGCAATATGAATTCACACAAGCGGGAGAGAAGATAGACAAAAGAAACCTTAGCGAGACCGAAAGCCGCCTTTTTTGCCGCCTTTTATATATTTGGAAGCATTACAGTATTTATAACAGCGTGACTCAACAATTTCCTAATTCCTTAACCATATTTGAAAACATACTCATAGACGAAATAGCGATCAGTCATTACTTTTTTTCCTCCTTAGGACTGAAAGCATGTCTTGCCAAACATAGTGACTTAATGCATGACGAACTTGAAGTTTCCCGTTTTGGTTCGTAAGCTAAGCCGACGACGTCATGCCAGTAAACGGTGAAGGCATATACCACCAGTAAGGCGTCGTAGTTGGCCAGACGCTCTCGCTCTCTCGCTCTCTCGCTCTCTCGCTCTCTCGCTCTCTCGCTCTCTCGCTCTCTCGCTCTCGCTCTCATGCTCTCTCGCCGTCCTTCTCGCTCTCTCGCTCTCTCGCTCTTCTCGCTCTCTCGCTCTCTGTCTCTCTTCTCTCTCTCTCTTCTCCTCTCTCTCTCTCTCTCTCTCTCTCTCTCTCTCTCTCTCTCTCTCTCTCTCTCTTTCTCTTTCTCTTTCCCTTTCCCTTGCCCTTTTCCTCTTTTTTATCTCTCTCGACATTTATTAAAAGATACATTATTTCCCATACTGGAAAGTGGAAACAGAGGACGGGAAGAGACGTTTCACTTTCTAGGCACCAGCATGGCACAGCACAGTGCTTTTAGTCTTTGCCGCTCAACAAGCTCCATTTCAACTCAAATATAGGTATCATTACGGGGCCTTACCGGCGGGGTGATCACTGTTTGTTGTGTCGATGGGCGTTTGAGCTGAATATACAGGCCACCAATGACGTGTGTTGCGAATTTTACCTGTCAGCACCTGCGAAATATCTGCGCTTTCCTGCGAACGTTCTACGAATTTGATATACAAACCGACACTCATACAAATATCGTGACACATTACGGAAATCTTTATAAGCACTTCAACACGCTACACTTATATGTAAATCATATCCAGCTAGACAGTTTCAATCATCCGATAAACATGAGAACTAGTCGAATCGATGTTGATATTTCCTTCCAAAGCCGTACACACCACCCGGTACTATTGGTTCCAAAAACAGCGTCCCGCTGGGTTGGCCGGCACAGCAGTTGAAGGGAATATACCGCTTTGGGAAAAGTATGTGAATTGATGGAGATGAGTGCCCAGATGAGTGGCACTCATCTCCATCATTCCTCATACTTTTCCCCAGGCCGTTATAATCCCTTGAACTGCTGTGCCGGCCGACCCAGTGGGACGCTTATTTTGGAACCAATAGTACAAGCACAGACAGGGCTTCTCGCTCTCCCCTCGTCCGTATCTCGCGGTGCGGCGTCCAGACGACTGCCCTCCTTCCCTCACTGCTGTCTCGTCCGCCCTCCTTCGTCAGCTGTTTGGCAGTCCTCAGCGACTGTACAGCATAGGCGGCTCCAGGCCGACTACCTGGGAAGTCTCACATCGAAGTGTACAGTGGGTACTGGGTGCATGCCAGATCGAAATTCACTTGACAGTGAGGGATCTGGGGTCTGCTATAGGTTGCCTAGATGGGATCTGAGCCGAGATGTGTGCCCACGACTCCCTAACACGAACGCCTGGCGCCGCCACTGGCACCGTATCTGAGCTCATCAGCATGGCGGTGGGGTTGGGCGAGGGCAGCTCATTTCACGGCCCTCGCGTCCCCCTCCCGTCCGCTCCAGAGACAGGTAAAAACGCCTCCCGGCGCAGACCTCGGCGTCTCTGGTGGAATACAGGGATGGGAGCGATGGAGGCACGGGAGGTGGACGGGGAAGCGAATGGGAGGCACGGGAGGTGGGTGGGAACGGTGGGAGGCAACCGGGAAGGTGGATACGGGAAGGGGGGGCGTGGGCAGCAACGGGAAGGTGGGACGGGACGGTGGAGGCACGGGAAGGTGGACGGGAAGCGGTGGAGCACGGCAGGTGGACGGAGCGATGGAAGGCACGGAAGGCTGGGACGGTGAGCGTGGGAGGCAGGAGGGTGGGATGGGAGCCGAATTGGGAGGCACGGGAAGGTTGGACGGGAACGGTGGGAAGGCACCGGAAGGTGGACGGAGCGTGGGAGGCACGGGAAGGTGGGAGACGGGAGCGATGGAGCACGGGAGGGTGCGGGACGGGACGGTTGGGAGGCACGGGAAGGGGACGGGAGCGGTGAGAGGCACGGGAGGGTGGGACGGGAACGGGTGGGAGGCACGGGAAGGTGGGACGGGAGCGGGTGGGAAGGCACGGGGAGGTGGACGGGAGCGGTGTGAGGACGGGAAGGTGGTGACGGGAATGGTGGGAGGCACGGGAATGTGGGACGGGGCGATGGGGAGGCACGGGAAGGTGGGACGGAATGGTGGAGGCAGGGACGGTGGACCTGGAGCGGTGGGAGGACACGGGAAGGTGGGACCGGGAGCGGTGGGGGAAGGGAAGGTGGACGGGAACGGTGGGAGGCACGGGAAGGTGGGACGGGAGCGGTGGAGGCACGGGAAGGTGGACGGGAGCGGTGGGGCACGGAAGGTGGACGGGAGCGGTGGGGAGGCACGGGACGGTGGGACGGGGCGCGATGGAGGCACGGGAAGGTGGGGACGGGAGCGGTGGGAAGGCCGGGAAGGTGGGACGGAGCGGTGGGAGGCAACGGGAAGGTGGGACGGGAGCGATGGGAGGCACGGGATGGTGGGACAGGAGCGATGGGAGGCACGGGAAGGTTGGACGGGAGCGGTAGAGGGGGGGGGACTGGGGAGGCACGGGAAGGCCTTGGTCGGGAGCGGTGCACAGTGGGGCCTTTTGCTGATTAGCCGGGATGAATTCATGACGGCTCCACCGTCAACCACAGTGCAACCAGCTGCGGCATATCGGAAGAGGAATCAATGCGCACATTTTGACAGCAAAAACAGTTCAAGGTCAGGTCAGGTCACATATAAATGACGTCATAATGCAAGGTCTGCAATCTGCATGGTAGTCTGAGCGCCGTAAGGGGCTTTCGCGCTGCAGCCGTTTTGTTTGCAACAGTTTGGACTCAGAATGGTCATTGGTCATGATGGTCATGAGATTCAGCTGTTGATAGCCAGGCATGAGAATCATCAGGCTACTGGCCAGTGAGGAGCCATTTGATGTTGCTTAACATTTTGCTTTGTTCGTCGATTTGTATGGTCCTGACTTACGGTAATTAGCATATGAGGGCTAAAAAAAACATTCGAAGACACTGCGATTGTCATCAAAAGACGGCCCTTCAAATTCCAGAATGAGTTTAACCTTGCCGGACTTGACCTCACACAACCTCATCATCGTTAAATTGGCTGTTAGCAATCAAAGGGCGAGTAGGAGAGCGGTTTCCGGGTCGGGACAACATCAGAACATTACGGCGACTACGCTGGTATCTGTCTGGAAGCGTCACTCGCCGTCACACTTTATATAAGCTTACATTTACATATGACATGTTATTTACATGCGTTTCCGTCAACAAACTTCAGTTTTGGTCGTGTTTTGTATATGCTAACCTAGGCTTACAGGGAAAACCAATGCCAGATTCGAAAAATTCAGAGAATTTCGATTTCGGGAAGTGCAGTTTGAAAGGTAAATGGGAACCTTCAATTTCTAAATACGGCAGGCTGCAGGACACTGTGCGGTGGCGAGGGGAGGTGGGACGGGAACTGTGGGAAGGCACGGGAAGGACGGAACGGGAGCCGTGGGGAGGCACGGGAGGACGGCACGGGAGCGGTGGGGAGGCACGGGAAGGTGGGACAGGAGCGGTGGGGAGGTACAGGGTGGATAGGAGACGGCCCTGGATAGGAGGGCCAGGAGTGGACTGGGAGGCAGGGGTGGCGCAGGGGCCGGCAAAACTTATACCACCGATACGTCAACTCAACTCAACTCCAGATTTTATAGCAGAGCATATGGTGCAGAGCATGGCGGAGTTCGCGAGGATGTAAAAAATATCCGAAACTTGCTAGTTGCTGCACTGTTACAGAGACTGCATAAGCATGCATCGCACTTTGGTGTGGTCTGCTCACCTGATTTATGCGTTTATCAATGGTCTGTTTTGCCTGTTCGTCATGATGTCCCTGTGTGTGAAATTGGCTCGCATTACAAGCGTACAGCGTACGATACTTGTTCACATCCGCCAATTTACGGGAAGCTGAATGGCAAATCGCCGGCGTAGCCAGTTCCATTTATTATGGTTAAATTATATAATTGTGGTCATAATGTCCGCCGATGGCTGCAATGGCCTTGAAACGACTACGGGCAAAGCCGCGTATAATAACAGGCGGTAAACCAACGATAACGTCACTAGTACTTCCACGTGCGGTTAGGCAGAACATACTGTTACACTGTACCTACATGAAGTCCACAATGCTCGCTGTTCTTGTAAATACTCTCGTTCTTGTTTTTGAACCGAGAAACCCGGGGACAGGTTTTAATTTTAAACACTAAAGTCATGTCACTTTGCTTAAACGATCACAAAGGCTTGATAGAAAAAGACCATAGGAAGACAAAGGACCGTAACAATAGTTGTATAAAAACGCAGCAAACGTTTAAAAAAGTAAAGCGAAAGTTAGGAACAAATGGCTTAATCAGCCCGGCCGTTTAAAGGTGGCAGAGTTGATGGCGTCTAGAACGGTCCGTAGAGAGGAAACAGAATGACAGTGCAGGGATTTTCCCGCCAGCGAGGTGAATTGGAGTCTAGAGATGATAGGCCGATTTCGCCCCGGCCCACACTAACCTCGAGCACGGCGATACACTGTAATTACATCGTACTGCTCACAGCCCTTACATAACGAGCTAGCAGAGCCGGGGGACGTCAATGTAACGTTTTACGAGATATGACGTAGTCACGTAAGTATGACGTAAGCGCCACCCAGCAGAATAGCCTTCCTGTCTCGCCGTGACGTAAATTCAGCCGACGCCTGAAATCGTTCCCTGCCGTTGCGGTAAGCTGCTAGTTATATATTCTGACTGCTGGTTAGCTACTAACTGTAGCCTATTCGGGCAATGGTGTATCTAGGTCAGATACATACAGAATGGCGTTCGGCCAGGTCGTGATAAATTTAACCAGGAAATTGCCTATCTAAGTTGCTGCACCATCGTCAAACCGTTTCCAGTCGTCAGAAGGAGAATCGAGAACAGGGTGTAGAGGAGAACAGGGTGGGGTCAAAGCAGCGTCAAAACGATCAACCGCCCCTGCATTTAACTTCAAAGCCCATCTATCGCTCCTTCCTATACCGCTGTGTGTGCTATGCTGTCAGAATGTCATATCAGTTGAGAGCGCTGCCGGCTGAGTACCTGGCCGTGTGTGTCGGCTGCCTCTCAGAGTCCTGCCGACTCCGGTCTCCGGTCCGTGGTCTCCGGTCCCGTGGTCTCGGGTCCCGTGGTCTCCGGTCCCGTGACTGGGTCACAATGAGGGCGAATTGTAGCAGCGCGGACCCGGATGTGACATTTCACTCCTCGTCTCACCACAGCCACCCCAACCGGAATACCGTCCCTCGCCAGTTTCTCTCTGCAGATCCCCTCCGCCTTTATCTCGCGTCTTACTCCGAGGTCGATTTCCAGCCTGAAAAAGTCGTAAAACCGGCCGGCCGGTCACCACGGCCCCACGGGCCATTAGGTGCTGTTCAGGCGGCTGCCGCAAAACGCCGCGCGGCCGACTATCTCCAGTCACGACTGGTCATGTCAAATGGCTGCAGAGTGTCGGTAGCGCGGCCGTGTCACTTTCGAATGCGGCTGAGAGGTGGGATGGGCCCAGCTTTTTATTCGGGCTTCATCGCTGCAGCTCAGAGGCGACCGCAGTGAGGTGGCACGTGGGCGCGCGTGGAAAAGTCGACGGAAACTGGCTACATGCTTCGAAAAACGACACGTATCAGGGGTTTATCTAGCAAGAACTTCCGAAGATCGTTGGCCCGAAGCTTTCGGTAGATAAGTCCCTGAGTATCTACATGCTGTTTTTCGTAGCTGAAACAGAAAGTTTCCGCATCAGTGCTGCAGGTTTTCGTCGATTTTTTTCCGATCCTCGCGTGGGCGACGCGCCTTACCGGATGGGCTGATAGCTAACTGACCGGCCACATCTGCACCATACACACGCCAAACATGCCGGTCAGTCAGGGCAGCGATAGGGTGGCATGACACACTCAGTGAGAGCGGGACATGGGCCATGAGGGTGGTGACATACTTGGTGATATCAGGCCGAGCACCATGGGAGGGGGGGAGGCAGAGGGACAGGTCGAAAGAGCCAGTGAGAATCTTATATTCACAGAATGAAAAGTTAACACGGGCGAGAGGGGCGCTCCTACATCAGATGAGACTGAGAGAGAGGTATAGCTAGACACACCAAGTCTGACCTGCTAACTCTGCTTTGCGAACGGCTCTGGTCTGATCCCAGGAATCCATTCAAATAAAAGACTGACTTAATTGATAAAATCAATAAATTAAGAGTAAGTGAGCGGGCGGTACTTCACACCGAGTGAGAGGTGACACCGAGACCCAGGTGAAAGACGGGAAAATTACATTTTTGAGAAATAAGTGTCGTGGCTGGGCGCCGCTTTTGAACTCAAAGTTTGTCAGGACTTACGTGAGCTGGCGATTTTATTTTGACATAAAAAAATAATGAAATTTTCAAGTTCCCATAAATATTGAGAAATACTGAATAAGAAGGATGCTGTCACAGCGACAGCGTTAGTATAATAATGTCATCAAACGGCGCTATCTTGCCGCTGCCTGCGACGATGACGCTAGCACGCCTCTCCAACAGACGCCGTTCTCTGACAGCCAATGGTAGCATCTTCTTCACAGGCTAACAACCCCTTCCACTCGACCTCGGTATCGATCGAGATGTCACTCTCGCCCATGAGTCCACGGGCCCCTGGTCTGTGTGTCCTGCTCTTATACAGACACCGCCAACTCTATTGTCCATGGGTCTAAGCCCTGAGCTCGCGGACTATATACGTAATGCGACTATTGGTTCCAAAATAAGCGTCACGCTGGGTTGGCCGGCACAGCAGTTTAAGGGAGTATAACGCCTTGGGAAAATTATGAGAAATGATGGAGATGAGAGCCACTCAGTCTGGGACACTCATCTACATAAATTCCACATACTTTTCCCGAAGGCGGTATAATCCCTTTAACTGCTGTGCCGGCCAACCCAGCGGGACGCTTATTTTGGAACCAATTAGTACGTCTCTGGACTCTGACACAGACCAGAGCGATTTGAACAACACCGCCAACTCTATTGCCCAAGGTCCCAGCTCGTTGGACTTATGTGCCGTCTCTGACACAGGACCAGGAGCGTATCCCTGCTCTAATACAGACACCACCAACTCTATTGCCAAGGTCCCAGCTCGTGGACTATGTGCCCGTCTCTGACACAGACCAGGAGCGATATCCTGCTCTAATACAGACACCACCAACTCTATTGCCAAGGTCCCAGCTCGTGGACTATGTGCCCGTCTCTGACACAGACCAGGAGCGATTATCCTGCTCTAATACAGACACCGCAACTCTATTGCAAGGTCCCAGCTCGTGGACTATTGTGCCCGTCTTTGACACAGACCAGGAGCGATAATTCCTGCCTCTAATAACAGACACCACCACTCTATTGCCAAGGTCCCAGCTCGTGGACTGTGCCGTCTCTGACACAAACCAGGAGCGATATCCTGCTCTAATACAGACCACCACCAACTCTATTGCCAAGGTCCAGCTCGCTGACTATGTGCCCGTCTCTGGACACAGACCAGGAAGCGATATCCTGCTCTAATACCAGACACCACCAACTCTATTGCCAAGGTCCCAGCTCGTGGACTATGTGCCCGTCTCTGACACAGACCAGGAGCGAGTGGAGCCCGTGACAGGACCTCTGAGCCATTACGGTGGGGGCACACGTGCCAGCATACCACCGGTGACGGAAGCACGTGCAGCTGATGGGCGCACCCGATGGATTGCCAGAGGAATGGGTGGCGGCTTGTGTCGCAGGCGTCTGCCAGAAAGGCCGACAACGCGGCTTACTCGGCTGTTTGCGTACAGAACCAAGGCGAACTGCAGTCATCGATCTAGTGTTGAGGACCTACTTAAGAAACGCATAGTTTTCAGTGTTCCGGGTTGTTGGGCAAGGTTACACCTCAGAAAAGGTCACTCGGGACATGCTTCTTCTCTGTCGCGTGGTGACAGCACATGCACACGAGGTGTACAATGCTACACGCAGTCCGTACTTGCGTGTATTTTTCCAGTATGTGTGTAGTGACGTGACCGACTGGTGAGTGTGTTCTCGTTATTGTAGAACGTCGCCGTGGGTGTGGATGTGGTTCCCATCACGGTGTACCTATCCCCTGGCGGAGCTGGTTGGCGGGTGGCTGCGGGTTCTCTGCAAACTGACCGGGTTCAGGGAGGGAGCCAAAACAAACCGCGCCATCCTCGGAGGAGGGGGGCAGGACGGCCATACAGGTGGCCAGCACCTGCTCCTGTCTGTGTGGGCGTGCAGCGCTGACGCTGAACAGCATAGACGACAACTTACACAACTGCAGAACCAATTTTTAGAAAAGCCGCATACATAATAAAGCCATCTTTCGAAAGCTTCCGAGGACGTCAGTTCCGAGGTTTCTCGTTAACATGGCAATTAATTTAGCGGGTGAAACATTGGGAAATCACTCCTTACCTGGGAGAATTTGTTTGAAGTCGGCAAAATAATCGAAATGAAAATTTATGTGAAATTGATCGGAAAGACATCAGCTTTGGGCTCATCAGGCAGTACCTACTCGTTTGCCTTATACCACTTTCAACCTTGGTCGCTTTAAACAGCGATCAGCAATGCGACTAATCGGGCAGTCCAGACCAGACAGCATCTCTTCTGATCCGTTTCGGCCATTAGCCTTTCCGTACAGATAGAGCGCAAAAAGGGCGGGGAGCCTCTTCTGCTTCGGTGGAGCTTTCACCATCAGCGCAGACAAGTTTCCGCGGAAAGCGAGGAGGGTCTCGCTCCGGGACTATTGTCTGAGCGGGCTGTGCTTGATCGCGAGTTGGCGTGCAGTTACTGCTGCTGATGGCGGTGACAGCAGGCCTGTAAAAGGAAAATAATCACCTTTTATTTTTGTAAGCAACAATTTATTAGGCTTTCGTTGTGGAATAGCAATGATCCAATTTAAGTTTAAGAATTACATTAAAGGGACTGTCCCACCTTAAACATAAGATTTGAGATTGAGATACCTTTTGCGTGCTTGGCAATTGGAAATTATTGTATGTGTATAAAGTTAAAACAACCCTGAGGTCGAATCAACAGATTAAATTCGAGTTTGATTTGCAATCTATCGTAACAATCGCCAGCCCCCATGTATTTGAATGGTGGCGCGTGAGCCGATGTTCGTAGTCTATCTTTGCTAAATGTTGATTACAGTCGACTTGTTTTAGCTTTGGCCATACATTAGCCATACACTAGTCCTACTTATAACAGCGTGAAGGTTTTTTTTTTTTCCCCAAAAATGCCTTCATATGACGTCATCAGCCCAAATATTAAAACTGATTTTTTATGAAATTGAGCACTGTTCGTGAGAAACAAATGTCATAATCTCTTCTGCGGCAAGTTTCGCAATCGCATATTACCAATTTTGCAATTAATTTTCATTCAGTTCTTGCAGAGCCAATCGCCTACTTTCCGGGTTTTTATGTCAGGCAATACCCGTAAAAATTTCGCGCCGCTTTGCGGCGCTAAATAACTTTATAACATAAAAAAGTACCTATCATAACATTAACATGGAAATCCATATGTGTCTTGCAGAAACCAACCGCCTATATTTCTGGGTTTTATTAGGCAAACTGTTAAAAATATCGCGCCGCTTCGTGGCGGCCTGAATACTTTATATATAACAATAGAAGAAGTATCTATATAACATGGAAATCTATGTGAAATTCTGCAAAAGCTTAAACGCACATATTTTTTTTCTCGTCATTTTCAGCCACACCCACTGGAAAATTGGTCGGCAACGCCCTTGCAATGGGTATGAGATGAACGTTATTAATTCCTATATGTGTACCTACATTCGTAGCATGTTGCTACGGATATCGTGTTTTATGTTTTTTTTCTCTAAAAATGAATTTGTATAACTCAAATACCAAAAAAAAGGTGAAAACGGCCCAGATCCGAGGAGAAAAAAATGGGGGTACCTTTTGAAAAAAGAGCCCCAGCCGACGGCTGGATCCGCCAGTGTCCTTGTGTATTCAATGTCTGTCAAAGGTTAGTATTGCTGGTCATATTATCGAAACCAGCAGGAATCGAAATATATTTTCCACTCCATTGCGTAGGATAACAATGCGGGAAAAACCTGCAGTTTGATGAGATCCAAAAGTACTTGCAAGCAGCTTGCTAGTACTGGTCATTGAAAGTATGGAACGCTTATCAACTTAAACTAGATATATATTTCGATAGGAATATTTGTATGCAAAATGTGATGAATTTACAATATATTTTTGTCTCGTCTATGTATTTCAAGTCATAACTCCATTTGTGTGGGAAAAGATTATTATTTTCATTTAAAAGAGTGTATTGCCATCGCCATGTGACAGAGAGGACGGTTACCTATAACTTGTATCTCAGCTAGCACTATCCCAGTGCCTGGACACTGCTGCCGCTTGCCACACATGATAGTCGCGCGGCTGTTACATTAATGCAACAGGACCCTGCAGGTTCGAATCTGACCAGCGCCCGCGGCTTTTATAGGTTCCGTTTTGGCTGCAAAGCAGACCTTTCTCTCTTCTCGGAATGACACCGTGACATCGGTGTCCAGAAGACACGAGGAAGCTACCAGTCTTGTGCCTGGATCCAAGTGGATCCCTCGGCATAGAATATATCAGGATTTGGTGTCTTTGTGGATCCCCTGGCTTATTGTGAACCTGAATCTAGTGTCCCGTGTGAATCAAGGGACACAGAACACAGATATCCAGATCTCAGCTGGATCCCGGGATCCAGGCACATGTCTGGTAGCCTCTGCTCCGTGATCTCGGAATCCAGCCCACGACTGAAAGAAGACGCCTTAACGCCGATGATGTGCCTGATTACCCAAACGGTGCGTGCCTGTGACCACTGCGCGTTTGTGAGCAGGCCCGGTGACCCCCACACGGCCCGCAGCGAGCTGGTCCGAACAGCGAGCTGCACTGCGCTGGGATGACGCGGCATTCCCCAGCTCTGGATCGCTCTGATCAGGTGTGCATGGCTGTGGTGTGAGTCGTGACCCGCTGGTGCGCACACGCCGTGCACATGACTCATTGACTCACTATCCATGCACGCCGTGCAGTGTGCACTGTGCACTGTGCACAGAAGTCCTGTGCTGTTGCGTGTACAGAGGAGGCGGTGCTGCGTGGCGCAATCCCCACAGGTTCCTTGCAATGCATGGGACCTCATGACAGTGCAAAGTGTCCTTGCGAGTTGCCAACTTCAATTGTGAATGTTGTTGCGCCATGCATCGCATATTTATTAAGGTATCCCTCGTTTCGCTCGTGGCACATGAGGCGCCAGATGATATGAGGCTGGATGAGGCGCCGTATGAGGCTGGATGGGGTTTTGCACCATTTTTGCAAATAGCTGCATCTTTGGCCTCTTTTGACTCACTTGTGTAGGAGTTTCGAAAGGGACGGGCGTGGGAATATGTAGGAGCGAGACAAACTTTCATTCAGCCAGAATTCTTGCAAGAAATCATTAATTGTGACAGCAGTGCTGTCACTACTGTGGCCTGTTGCGTTGGTATTCGACAACCCGTGTGTTTCACAATCGCATGGTTTCTTCACTGCTGCCGAGCTCATCTTTAGGTGCCCTCGACTTCTCGAATACACGTCTTGTTCTCATACCATTCCCATCTCTCGCCAATTATCCCAAATTATCATTATATCAAATTATTATCCCAATTATCCCGTCTCCATTTCAGTCAAGTCCCGTATTAGGACCTCATTGTACACCATGCTGCGAGATTCAGAGGTTTAGTTTATTTAGTTTATTTGCCTTTTCACCAACGGGTTGCACGCCCAATGACAGGTGAAGTCACGGATCAAAATACAATCACAATAAAACACAATCACATACACCCACACGCACAATAAAATTAAATCACGACTAGTCTGACAACAAAATAGTAAAAATATATACCTATACATAATATATAATAGATATATATATTAATTAATATATATATATATATATATTATTACATATATATATATAAGTTATAATATATTATATATATAATATTAGGTATATATATATATATACATAAAAATACCTAAAATATATATGCATAAAAATACCTAAAAGACATGACCTATGATGTAACTATAAAAAGACACACACGATGGACGGACATGTACAATACATATGTCCTCCCACCTCCTCCGATGCTTACACATTTTACACATTGACAGTCCTGTGACCGCAAAGACGTGTTTTCTCAAGGCTTCCTGTCGAATGGCGTGGCCATGAACCGACCGAACCTGTCCGTACATACAGCTAGGCGATGTGGTCATCCCTCACAAGAGGACGGGAATGCTGTTTCACATCCAACACCACATGTCCCACCGGCTATCACTACATCGCCCCGCACTTGTATGCAGAACGCGCTCCATTTTGTCGTCACCATATTATAACCAGCGTGACGTATGCACTACCTGGGCCACCTCTCTCGCATCTGCCTTGCTGCCATTGCGCAAAGCGGGCTGCATTGGCCAACTCGAGAGCGCTGGTTCCGCCTTCCGGTGGCATCACGGAGCGCCCTAAACCCGGAGAGATGGGCAGACTCCATCCGCTTCACCGCCGCCACCGTCGCCGCTCCGCACAGAGAGTCCTGACGAAGCCAGGGAGAGGTGTCGGTGGCTCAGCGGCCGCGACGACTGCGACGACCGCGGGACCGGTCCTTCGTGTCAAAACCGCGAGGAGCGGGACGTCTCCCTGCGACGCGGTGTGTAAATGGCGCGCGGGGCCGGTTTGAAGGTCAGCAGGGGGGGGCGGGGGGGTCAGTGCCGAGGGCCAGAAGTCGAACACAGCCCGGTGCGGTGTCGAAACGGCGTCCGATGCTGCCGTCCGAGAGCCGAGAGGCGCCTGTCGCAACCGAGAGAACCGAGGAGCGGCCGTCTCTCTCTCTCTCTCTCTGTGTGTATATGTGTGTATTGACACGCGTCCGTGTGAGGCGGCGGTGAGGCGACAGACTTTGTACGGTGGTGGTGTGATGTCAGACGCTGGACCTAGGCAGTCGATGTCTGGCACCGACCCTAGGCTCTAGGAAGCCGATGTCTAGGACCAGCCCTAGGCACTAGGCAGCCGATGTCTAGGACCAGCCCTAGGTACTAGGAAGCCGATGTCTAGGGCCTGCCCTAGAAGCCGATGTCTAAGGCCAGCTGATAGTCTACTAGGAAGCCGATGTCTAGGGCCAGCCCTAGGCACTAGAAAGCCGATGTCTAGGACTAGCCCTAGGCACCAGGAAGCCGATGTCTAGGGCCGGCCCTATGCACTAGGCAGCCGATGTCTAGGGCCAGCCCTAGGCACTTGACAGCCGATGTCTAGGACTAGCCCTAGGCACTAGGAAGCCGATGTCTAGGGCCGGCCCTATGCACTAGGCAACCGATGTCTAGGGCTGGCCCTAGACACTATTGAAGCCAATGTCTAGGGCCGGCCCTATGCACTAGAAAGCCGATGTCTGGGACCGTCCCTATGCACTAGGCAGCTGATTATTATATACCGCCGATAGGTACAGTAACCCAATAATAGACGGAGTCAAGGAAATAAAAACGATAAATAGCAGAGCATACAATGTTACATAGTCAAGTGGTCATCCCCTGTTTCTCTGTACCAGCCCTATAGTCATCCCCTGTTCTCGGTACCGACCCTATCCCCCGCCCACGTTCCGCTGACGGGGCCGCCGCCGGCGCCCGACAGCGCGTCGTTCGCGGCAGCCAGGTGTGATCGACGTTAGCGGACATTCCGAACGAGCGCCGCGGGCCGGCATTGACATAGCGCGTTCGGCATTATGTAACTGCTGAGTGCGGTTTGTGTACGACTGGCTGGCGTTCCCACTATAAACAGTTCAGTGTGTGACTGCGGTATCTGGGTGTAGTCATCAGGAAGACACTAACTGCACCACAGGCTTCCACGCGCAGGTGAAAAAAGACAACAACGTCCGTACAACTGCTGACACATTCGAACAGGTGCTATGAAAAAGACCTCAGGCTGCATAGAATAGAGGAGCCCTCGAACTTGCGGTGTTGGGAGATGTACAAACTATAACTCCCATATCGTGTGCAGTCTGTGCACCTCCTTTGTCGGATGCATTCGTGCATCGAAAGGTTCCTTGATTATGGAGCCAGTTTTGTCGACTTTTTCACATCGTTCTTGCGATTCTGTCCAGATAAATGATTCAGAGTTAGCCGGTCGACTGGAGGGGACAGGACCAGTGCGCCGTTTCCACGGACTCTGGACGGAGTTCTTAGAAGGAATGACGGCACAGGAAACTGATAGATTGTCTGGAATTATATCGTGAGTCAGGTAAGTCAGACTGCGGTCCTCCCGGGAAGTCTGCCAAGACAACGACCCGAAACATTTTGTTCAGGGTATGACCATGCTAGTGACGTGTACTTAGATCTGGTATTACGCTCGTCTATTTCCTGTTAAAAATCTGTATCTTGAGGCTGGGCGATGGTATGCGGTTCAATAAGTGGCCTGTGGCACATAGGTACAGGAGATGAACGGCGTAAGGAGCTGTGGTACACTGGCGTCTGTACCACAAGACTATCACAATATTCCCCACACACGTCATTGCCTGTCGCAGATGTTCTCACAAACAATAAGATAACACAGAAAGAACGTCCACAGAAGAGCGCCGACTATCGGCAGTGTCGACGCCCAGCCCTCCCGTGGTGACCGGGGAGCCAACCGTGGTGACCGGGGAGGCACGACAGGCACGTGACGTTCCTCACCTGCCAGCGACCCGGCACCATCAGCAGATGACAACGCGTCCGTACACCCCGGGCCAGGACCGCCAGTCGACCGCGCCTTCAGATGAAACGCTCAGATACTGCCGTCACCATGGCAACGGGCCGAGAGGCGGCGATTGCTGGCGGAGACTCGAGGGGAGGAGATGCATCTTAGATTGAGAGCTATCACATGATTCAAATGGAGTCTAAGGAAGATTGGAAACATTTAAAATTGAAAGATAATTTTATTGATTGAATTGGATTGAAACTAAAAACAGTCATGGAGCCTGGTAGTCATGAAGAAGTGGTACAAGGCATGGGTGTCGATTTGTATACTTTTGGGGGGCCGGCCCCCCAATTATTTCAGTTTTTAGCATTAGGCCTATGGCGTTGCATAGTTAGAATGGAATTATAATCTATAAAGTTAGCATTGGGGCCCCCCAATCATTTTCAGAAAATGACACCCCTGATACAAGGGCAAATGATAAGTCAAAACCTTATGAAATCTCTATAGAGATTTCATAAGGGAAGATGAGTGGGAGGAACTAGGAAGAAATAAGAGATGAAAATGGATGTTGAGGAGACTAATGGAAAGAGTGTTACAGGGGAAAAGCTGATCAAGTCGGATGATTTGGAAGAAGGAATGAGAGCAAGGGAGAAAGGACAAGAAGGAAAATAAGAAAATATGGATGAGAATGGGAACATTCGAGAAGTTTGAGACCATTTACTATTTGGGTAAAAGGAACAAAGGGAGCAAAAAAGACAGCAAGAGATGGAGGAGCAAGAGGAAGAAAGCAGCAGAATCTATTGTTGGTTCGTTCAAACGTTGAACAATGTGCATAGTGCGCACAGTGCGTTGCCAGGGGCAACCGATAACAGATGACGGCGGGCGACGATATGCCGCGCCTCGGTCAACATACAGGCTGATATATACATGTGTGCATAGGCGGATCCAGAACGGGTGATTTTGTCGGTTTGGGGGGGCCAAATCCCAAAAAGTCTCGTACATTTCTGAAAACTCATCGGATTTCGCTTGCTTATGTATCAGTTACTGATTTAATACAAACTTTCCTTAGTAAAAGTTGTTAAGTTTTACGACAATCTCAGGAAATGTGTCAAATTTGCGCCGATCTCTTGGGTGGTTTGGGGGGCATGGCCCCGTGTGTGTGTGTGAGTGTGTGTGTGTGTGTGTGTGTGTGTGTGTGTGTGTGTGTGCGTGTGCGCGTGTGTCTGTGTGTGTGTTCCCAGATATACAGAGCACTGATGTTCCCAGCTGGAGTGCATCAGATAACCTTTGGGATAGGACGGCTGACCTCTAACACAGGAGCGTTGGCCTCTTAGGAGAAGATATACCCAAGACCACGAAGCGATCGTTAACCTCTCAAATAGCACTGTTGAGCTGCTAGAGAGGGTCACTTACATCAAGAACTCGACCCAAAGCTCTCCTAACATCCTAGCAACAATTTCAATCAATGCATTTTATTAAATATTTAAATGATAGGTACAGTGATACGATCTATAGACTTTAGAGTCCGAGGTTTGTCATACAGGACATTTCAAATAAAGTTTCCTTCGTGTAGACTTAAAATAACTGTTTGCTGGGGTGGGAATACTACTCTGGAAATTGCATTATCTGCGCTCCAAGGTTAACCATTCCTAGTTATCCCGTTGTGTGATCCTCTTTAACAGCTGCGGCGCAGGCGGCAGTGCATCAGCAGTGATCAGCCGGACCTCCTCCCGAGATTAGCTTCAGCTAAAGCCCTGACGAAACCGCTTATACACCTCCCCGCAGATAACCACAAGACATGGGCCATCAAGAGCCGGTTGGAACTCCGCCGTGACGCGTTACGACACGCACTGGTGCGGTGCACGGTGTGCAGGTGCACAGAGTTCGCGGTGTGCACGGTGCAGACGAGCGGCGCCCGGTGGCAGGTGCGGAGCGGCCGCCAACACACTGGGAGCGCAGACTAATGACGCCGCGCAGAGCCGGCTGCCGGCGCCTCCGACCCACTTGTCGGCCGTTAGGGCCCAATCACCATTAGCGTAATCACGGGTCAACAGCTCTGCGGTGCTCCGTCAGTCCCAGCGTGACCTGATGTCGACGGTGGAGAGGAGTCCATGCACCCTCAACAGAAGAAACATCTACACAGGCGAGACTAGTTGCAGGGGCTCATTTGTCCCACCGTGGCCTACCCGCCGGTGGAGAGGGAAGACCATGCCACCCTCAATACAAAAAGGAAACTAGTCAGGGTGCTCATTTGTTATCCACTGTACCTGATGCTGATGTCGACGGTGGAGAAGGCAAGAATAGAGACTGCTCTTTCAGGGTCCCTTCTACCACACAGGGAACTGGTTGAGTTCCAGCTCATCGCAGCGCTGGTGTCTCCGTCTTGTGTCGGTCCGCTTGGCCACTCACAGCTCTGGTACAGATCTGCATTGCAGCTCGCTTAGCTTCCGGAGCTCATCCTCAATGTCGTCCCGTCTGGCTGCACGCCGTTCAGAGTTCAGTCTCAGCGTCAGTACATCATCACCAACAGCCAGCTCATGAGCGCAGTCTTAGGCTCGGCTGGAACACCTGCTGGCGCGCTCGAGCAGTCGTGGGAACTCTACGGAGCCACTCCACGTGATTCCAGGGACGTAGCCAAGGGGGGGGGGCACGGGGGCCATGCCCCCTGAGTGAAATAAATTCACACTAGTTAATCGAGTGAAAGGAAGGCCTTATATTAATATAATTATTAATGTTTTTAAACTTTTTTTAACTAAAAACTCAAATTGTATTTATTATTATATAAATAATAAATACAATTTGGGTATTTATTAGTTTTTTAGTTTAAAATAAGTTTAAAAACATTCAAATAAGTTTAAAAACATTAATAATTAGATTAACATGAGGCCTTCCTTTCACTCGATTAACATTTGTCACATAAATATTCTTAAATTCACACTAGATAGAATGAGATTCTCTGAAAACCCGACCCTTCCCCCCGGTCAGCAGCATATGGCTGAGGAGCAAAATGTGATTTTTTCGACGTCCCCCCCCTGAGCAAAATCCTGGCTACGTGCCTGCGTGATTCTTCGGACGATTTGTGTATGATTGCACTGCATTCAGCCCTATAATGCTGGCGCTAACAGTCAACAGTGTCATGACTATGAGGCATGAGCCAACAACACTTCATGCCGGGAGGAGAAACTCCGGGGAGGGAGCAATACAACGAATAATAGAGAGCTTTGCTTATTGACCAAACATGCCAGAAAACAACGCCTTAGTTCTGACCGATATCTTTGGCAAGAGTTTGCGGTCATGGTATGAGATCAGTAGATCAACAATATTCGTTAATAAATAAATAAAAAACTAGAAAATATGTGATTGGGCTCTTGTTCAGATTTCATCGGGTACATCAGGGATTCAGGATGAAAAGAAGAAACAAAATCAGGATGAAGCACT
This sequence comes from Semibalanus balanoides, assembly GCA_014673585.1. NCBI lineage: Eukaryota > Metazoa > Arthropoda > Thecostraca > Balanomorpha > Balanidae > Semibalanus > Semibalanus balanoides. The sequence goes on from VOPJ01008490.1 coordinate 119,714, forward strand.
TATGCGAACGTTAATGGTGTCTTCTGATTAAATAAGTGTTTCACCAAAAAATCAAGATAGCGTTATTGAGGAGTCACATTTGAATTAATGAAGATGTTTTACTGAAGGGTCCATTCGCTTAAATGAGGTACGTATACAACGATAATGATAATGTGTACATACATATAGTCACCGGCTAAGCCTGCCATCAGAATCGCCATTGGTTGGATTTAAGTCACAGTAAAGTTCCATGAATACTGACGGGTTAATGCTGAACATGACACGTTTACTGCTAATGCTGACGCAATAAATGACTTCTAGCAGAGGCAGATGGGGAGTCGTATACCATACCTGGACATTTACCGATGCTCACAACTAGGCACACTACTACAGTAAGGACAGCAAATGCTAGAAATCGGCCAGTGTGTGTTTTAAGAATGATTGGCTGTGTGCATGAAAGGCTGCCTCTACTGCATGTGTTAAGTGTTAACACACCACCTACCTGCAAACTTAGTCGACAGCATTACACTTAAGCATATTAAGCACGATTTTAGTGTCGTGTCATCAAAACCGGTGAAGCTTTAAATTGGTATGCTCATAAAAATGCTCTACAATGATCTTCATGTAAAACTGTATACCATTGTCATGTGGACATAGGAAAGTTGGCAAAGAGGGGATAATATGGTTTGATATTTTTATTATCAAGCTGCTGCTCACTTAAATGGACGCAAAGGCATGTAACTGCGGTAACATAAAACAAGCGATAGCAGCAAATGCAAGACAACATTTTGCTCTGGTCTGGTCGTGGTTGGACCGCTAATACGTTACCAACACAAATACCGACACTTTAACTTAAGTGTAAGAACCTACATGAATATTGAATATCATGCAAGCTGACAATGCATAACCTTTCACGCAAGCTCACTTTGTACCTAACTTTTGCGCACATTGTACCTTTTTAACAGCCAAGGGCATCGTCATCTTTCGAAACTGTGTGGGGGGACGGATGCATTTTGCGGTCGATTCTTTACACGCAACGGCAATAGGCGTAACGTTAAAATCCGAAAATGTAGGGAGTCACATCCCCTGTCCCCCTCCCCCTCCCCCGCTTCAGACGCCCATGTTAACAGCCCAATCGACTCCAGTCCAAGGAAGTTCCCGGTGTACAAAACCTAAGGCATTGTGACTGTGAGCGCTTTGTGACTGAGCATCAGTGTTCCCCATATGACAACTTGGGGCGTGATCGCCAACAGAGCGAATTCGCTCTCCGACGAATCCAGCGAATTCGCTCTCCGACGAATTAGCTGTCTCGTGCGTCGACAACATCCACGTAAACAACTAAATATCTCCTCGGGATTGTCCACTGCTACGCTATGTATAAGCTGTGTGTGGTTATTTCCACGCGTCATCAGAAATATAAAATAACCTAAAACACTTTTTTAATAAATTATAAATCACGATTAGAGACAAGCAAGTCAATTCATCTGATTCCTAATGTTTAAAAAAAACAACGCCAAACCAGAGTCCACCCTGCCACGACGACTGTTGAAAAAATTATCGCTCAAACAGGACCACAGCCGGTTGAATTTGTTCGGGGCGAAAAAGGCTCATTCCTCATGTCGTCGTGGTGCCGGAACGCAAAACCGCTGATACCGACTAATTCGTCGTGATACCAGCTAATTCGTCGTGATACCGACTAATTCGCTCTGTTGGCGATCACGCCCTTTGTCACCTATCAGCGGACGAACCCATGTTCGAGCCACCCTGTCCTCCCTCCTCCCCAGACGTAACCTCCCTGCTCACGACGGCAGCCAAGAGGAAACACTCCCTCCTCTCATATTCCCTAGCCTCCCCCTGCGGCGGCCAGGAGAGCCACGCATACCACGGGGAGGGGTATCGAGGGGAGGGGTGCAGGAAGGGGCGACTGGGCAGAGTTATGGCTGGGCCCGGAGGGACCCTTCACCCCGCCAGGTGCCGGTGTTAGATGTCTGCACTCTGCACACGATCCGGACGCCAGGTCAGCTCTCAGACCTCCGGCGCAATAGAGGCTGACGCAGCTATAGCGGCTGTGGAATCCGAGCTGCAGCAGCCGAGCTCGCTGAGCTCGCAGCTGAGCTGGCTGAGCTCGCAGCGGAGCTGGCTGAGCTGGTGCAGCCCACAGCTGACCTAGCTAGATAGCTGGGCGGAACCGCTGAGCTGGACGAGCCGCTATCGGTGAGATTCCCTGGCGGCAACGCTTACTTAGACGCCTTTTTTACTGTTGACACTGTGTCGGGTGAGGGCTGTGCCCTGTCAGGTTCCTAAGCTTGTACGCCCCCATCATCCGACCAGAATGTGATCTTAGCTTTCGGGGCGTCATCACGAGTTCAACACGTCACCGGCAGCAGCACAGAGCGCTGGCTCCAGGTCGGATTGGAGTGCTGGCACCGTCTCCACGCTCCCTCGTGTCATCGGTTGTCAGCGTTCTGTCCACAGAGGTTTTACGAACAATCTTATCAGTCACCAGCAGCCTCCGAGTCGAGAGCAGCCATAACTCCGAAATGGCATATTCAACCACGTGTCTGATCTTCCCACCAAAACATCAATCCTACTGGATGTTATCTGACAGTCCTTTATTTTTTCATTTTCTTTCCCGATGTATTTTGTCTCTATAGGTACCTAACGTTCTGATTTCTGAGCATCTGATCAGATAGATATTAGGTCAACTAGACTCATCCACGTCTGCGTTTAATATAAAGGCGGAGAGCATGGGTTCAATAGCACGGGAGGAATCAACCGCGCAGTTCCCAAATACAAACAAGCACGGTATGTCAAGAGAAATCCTTGCAAACGTCGAGGTACACTGAGTAGTGAGTAATCTGCCATGTCCCCGCTCTTTCCGGATACGCGATGATCATGACAAGACAGACACATTGTAGCGAACACCCGAGGCAAACTTTCTGTATACATGCCTGTTATTAGCTCCTTCCCACATTTCGTCTAATGATGCTAATTATATTTTAGTTGTAGCCGTGACATGCTGCCAAGGCCGTTTGGCGCGACAAATAGCCGATGTAGAAAGTGGTGTAACGATGACGGATGAGAGCGTTTCAGTGGCTACCCTGTTGCCATGCGAACCGATACACCCTGGCTGGAAGCTGGACATGTCAGGTGTGGACCAGCCCATGACCATCAGGCAGTAGGCACGGCTCTCCCCGTCACAAGCCATTACCTCCGGAGATCCTAAACCACAAGAGCCGGAAGTCGCGTCAGAAGCCGATGGAGGCAAACTGGACAACATTCAGTACAGAAGCAGAAGCGGCGACAACAACGAAAGGACACGGGTGTAGGAAAGTTTTTTATGTTGGTGTGGACTGGTAGCAGACCCACACAGTCTACCTCATTTTTGTATTTGACTTCCCGAATTTTGTCGACTCGTTTTTTAAATGGTACAAAAGTGAATTGAAATATTAAAATGGACAATCTAAATGCACACACGATCCCCCAAAAAAATATTTAAGGATTATCACGATTGCATTTCTCCTAGTCCTACAACAAGTTGGTGTGGATTTTCCACACCAACTTTCAAGTTGCTGTGGAGCTTTCCACACCAACCAGATACAAAGTTACACCCATGACGAAGGGCGCCCATAGTAAGGCCAGCAGAAACTACGCTCTTTAATATCCACCAACCAAACAATTTACTCGTCCACATAGGCGTTTTACGGCCCACGCACGCGGGACTCTCGCCCGTAAGGACAACGGGGCGAGAGACTCGCGGACTCAGCAGAAAACACTGCCCCAAAACTCGCTGGAGGCCGCGCCGGTGGCTGACCAGCGCGTAGCCGCGGGCGATGTGCCTGACCTCGACCGGGGCAGAGTCGGACGAGGGTGAACGGCCGCGGCTCGGCCAGCAGCAGCGTGTAGAGGAGCGGCCTCGGTTTCACCGTAGCGCCGCGGGCTGTGGCGGCATCGGTGGCAGCCCTACTTCCTGTGGCCCGCCGGCGGACGAGGACCGGCCGCGTGGCTCGCTCGGGTCCACAGTGATCCACTCTGGAGTCATGGTGCACTCAGTGTCGATGTCGGCCCAGGTGAGGACGAGCAAGCAGCCCGCCCAAATGTGATGCAGATCGACATCGAAATCCAGCTAACCGAACATAAATGGCGTATTTCTTCAAATGTAAGACGGGTAACGTTTTCATGGACAAAATGTTATCGAGCATGAGGCAAGAGCGAGTTGAGGTGAGGATAATGCAGAGCATGCAGTCGTCTTCCTGCCGGTCCACCGGTTCTCTCCAGAAGGAAGTCCGTGTTCAGTACCGCGCAGGCGTTGCAGGGATTGGATGGGATTTAAATGGCGCCTTCCGCTTATGCCTGGAGAACCGTTCACCCCCCGCCGGTGTTGAGTCCTTGGCAGTGAACCGCCGCGCCTCGATGACCGTATGAGTGATGACAAGTCGCAGATAAAAGGACAGACGTGTTGCGGTCTACGTTTTACACGGTTGAGAAGGCACTGAATCATAGTCGTATACTGAGTCACCTCCCACGCCAGAAACTATCACACAGTCACAGCCGGCAAGCGTTCCTCGACGTAGGGGAAGTACAACAGGTCGTACCCCATCTCGGGTCCCAGATCTCGGATCTTCTCGGGATCGTGACTGGCACGTATGTGCAGAAATGTGCGTGTGCACATCAATGCATCGGGATCTGGTATACGGTATTTGGTATATCCGTGGCAGCGCCACCGCGGATTTTGGGCTTACAAAGGCGTTCTTCTCAGGGCAAAACCGCGCACATTACTGGTTAGCCGTATCTCACGCAGACTTCAAACTTAGACATCCCGCAAATAGTAACAGAGGCGAGATAAGGCGCACAAGAGCTGGTGTAATGCCTACCAAGGTGAGCCTTGCTGTCACCTGACGCACACAGAGAGATTACTGTTGGTGATTTAGAGGCTGGGGCCGATATCAGACAATGAGGAAATGTGATCCTCTAGTGCTCCTGATCTCGAACATATATTGAGTTATCGTTTATCTGAAGACGGACGACACTTTTTTACTGTTTGCACTTTGATAGTGCAGTGACCAGTGCTAAAATTGGCAAGGCTGAATCGGTGCACGTTTGGGGCGGTGTGTACATTTATCTTACATAATTTTGTCTTATCATAAAGGTTTTTCTTACACAATCGTTTTATTTGTAATTGGAAGCCATACAATGGCCCATTTTTGAAGGAAGATGAAAAATGAAATGATCTCAATGCCAGACGTTGTGAATGCATTTAAAAAAAAACATGAGCCGATACAAAAAAAAAACACGGAAAATC
>VOPJ01008490.1:129994-162104 GCA_014673585.1 Semibalanus balanoides
CGTGTGTTTTTTTACTGACTTGCTGAATTTAATGTTCGATTTGCTCTGAGTTTCATTCGAGGCGCGATGCGACACTCGCTGATGCGACATAATCCTTATATTGGAAAGTGTTTGAATAACAAAATACAACGTCCTACAGCTTATATAAGCAGGCCGGTGCCCATGTCGGCATCTGGCCCGGCTCGGCCCCGGCTACTCCAGCGCAGAGAAAGTGAGATCCTCTGCTGACCCCCGGCCGGCCACCCTTATGTCCAGTGTCCACCTCTGGCGCACCACTACCCAGTCCCCACCCCACCGGAACCAGCTGGATCCAATTCACACTCCCATCGTTCAGGCCCTGACAGATAGCTGTCATTACACGTGGGAGCCCAGACCCCAGTCTCAGAAAGTCGAGCGCCGAAAACCACCCGAGCTGGGTTCTTGTCATGCATCGTCACCAATTTATGGGAAATGTGATAAGGATGAGATCATTTGATGTATGATTCAGTGCTTCTGTATAAATGCTACAGCTACTGTGAAAGTATTCGCTGCTTGGATGTGTCAATGTGTCATGTGCCAGGCACCCCAGTATAGCATGCATACAATGTTGGTATGTTTAATGGTAGTACAACGTGGCCATATGATTATGAACACGGGACATCTAAAGCTTCTAATTTGTCCCGCATGATTTGCTTCACAACTATCGGCACCATTGCCTGCAGTCACAACCCGACCCGAATCACCGCTTCCACATGTCGGACAACAGTGACCATTGGAAAAGTGACATGCATTTAAACGACCCCGACTGGACAAGATGAAATGCACTTTTACCAGAGACACGCGCCGCCACGCGTTGCACAAGGAGGCACCGTCTGAGACCCGTACCGAGCGACGGGGACAGGACGCTGAATAATGACGAGAAATCTGCGCAACGAGACCATATCCGCTACAATGACGGGAACTGCGCAGCACATGTGATGATATCTGTTACCATGATGGGAGCTGCGATCCGAGCGGGCTATTCGTTACCATGTGACGGGAATTGCGCAGCAGCATGTGTGATACCCGTTACCGTGACGAAAAATATGCACAGAACATGTTTATGTAATAGGGGCTTACGTCTACGGACGCACCTACTATACAGACCACAGGCGATTGCAGGTAACAGGTTACACCCAGTATGGCATCGTTGCAGCACTTACAATATCTGCTGCGATGAACACAATTACGCAATAAGAGTGTTGATATTCGTTACGATAGTCATACCACCCGACGAGGGAGGTATACCTGTAACCTGTTACCATGTCACAGTGCTTAAAAGAGACGGCGTCCGATATGGTGCCAAAAATAGTATTGCAGCAAACGAGAAATTCGTTACCATGAAAAGAAAAGTGCAACAAACTAGTTATTTGTCAACTTTGAAGTGATAGCACAGCAAGAATGAAGTGACTGCGCAGCTTTGAAGACACTGTTCCCGTTGTATCGAAAAAGTGAACTGGTTGTTGTGATACATTTGCACCATGTCGCAATATATTACGTTTAATCATTATTTTTGTGCGCTCGCTGTTTGCAGAGCTGAGACTGAAATATAGTGGTAATTCATGGTTGCTTAACTGTGGAAATCCTAATTCCTAAATAGGAATAAAAAGATGAGAATGAAAAATTTAACCCATTGTTTTTTAACCCGCACTTGACCGGGGGTAAATATTGCCCCTTATTTGCCCCTGACGAGTTTTCGCGATAGCTCAAAACACAAAGGCGCTATCAACGATCAACTTTCAGGACGTTCTACCAATTCAATTTTACATCTGCTGTGAAAAATGAAGAAATTTTGTTGCTACATTTTTCATATATAACAAATTTTGTGACGTCACTACACCCGAGTTTGACGATAAAATCAGCTAAAATTAAATAGGCCGTAAAACGATCATGTTTTGACTAAAATGCAAACAAAAAATTATAAAGATAACAAAATGTCAAGGCCTACAAAACGGGTATCTCGGATTTTTGAACATTCTGATTTGGGACCCCAAAAATGTAAACACAATTTTTTTGGGGGAAAATGGTCACAAAATCAAAATTTTCAAAGATATTTAAAAACGTGATATATATGGGAGAACCACATATGAATAATACCCAAACAAAATTCAAAAGTAATATCTTTATCTTTGAGTGAATAATAGCTCCGTTAGCTCCTGTAGCTCCTGGCCGTTAGCTCCTGGCCGTTAGCTCGCTATGGTAACTGATGACGTAATATTGTCAAATTGTGTTTTTTGTCTTTCTTTGACAAGTTAAAGGCAGATAAATCTCTGCATTGTATTTCTGAGATAAATCTGATCTAGAAACATTTTTGTTGTTGTTGATTTATCAATGTAAAATTTTTACCTTATGTGACTTCAATTTGACCTGAGCTTGACACTAACTTCACTGAAATGAGTTCAGATGGTAAGATGATTATCACTATCGGATTATACGTATAAAACAGCTCATCAAACATGTGTCACATGAATTTCTAAAATCTTTAGCCGATAGTGACCTTTTGTTACCTGACCTTGACCTTGACCTTTGCCAAAAAATCTCCTTTTAGCTCATTTGGGATGTGCATTATACCTTCGGGAGCACTTTGGGTGATCATGGTTGCAATCAAGGGCTCTGGATGGAAAGTATGGTTCATAAACTTAAATGTCTCGATTTTGACCTTTGTGACCTGATATGTGACCTCAATTCAAAAATTTCGAGCATGCCTTAGATGCGTTTCAAAGAGAGCTTTCGAACACCGCCTTGCGTGTCTCGCTGCGATCATTGGTTCCGGAGATAACGAAGGGGCAATATTTGCCACTCCCGCGGTCTATGGCGTTCGGATGACGGTCAAGCGCGGGTTAATTAATATACCACAAATATGTCATCAACCAAATATTTTTTCACTTAAAATTTGAAAGCCGCCAAACAACTATAAGATCGTGAGCTATTCCGTGAGCAACACTTCGCCCGAGCTACGTGTCTGGCGCATGGAAGCAAGTATGGCCGCAGCACCTCGCATCAAGAGACTCTCAGAGCCAGAGGAGACGCCTCCAGAGCCGGAGGCGACACCTCTTGAAGCGTCTCTTTTTTGTCTCCGCCGTCTAAGCCAAACGTGCACGCCACTTTCACGCAGCTCTCAGCTTGTGTAACCCCAAAGCACGGCGGCCGGGCCGCGGTACAGTGACGTCACACAGAAGCCTAGCGTCACGTCACGACCCTCCCCTCCCCACCCACGTGACCTCCCGTCGGCCCACCTGACCGCCGCGCCGCCTGTCACGTGACTCCGCTGCGGTGGCGGCCGCCAGAAACCGTAGCCGCGGCGGGCGGCGGGGACAGACTGGATACGGGCCACTGCCGGCCTCAGCCCCGGTCCCAGCCCCGGTCCCGGCTGGGCCCCCGGTACTCACGACCCTGGTCCAGGTCCAGCCCCGGTCCCAACCCCAGCGCGTCGTGCCACAGAAGCCCCTCTGGAGCGCCTTGCTGTCCCCGCCGCCCGGGGAGACAGCGGGCCGGTGTCCGCGCCGGCGAAGGTGAGAAGGGAGCGAGCCGATCAACAGAAGCGCCTCCGGTGCTACCAAGTTGTTTGTCGGCCGGCTTACTGCCGTACACACACACACACACACACACACACACACACACACACACACACACACACACACACACACACACACACACACACACACACCTACACACACACCACACACACACACATTACACAACAACACACGAGGCGGACAGAGCCGAGCCGAGCCGAGCCGAGCGGATCCGAGCGTTCACCCGGACGCCGACGGTCGGACGACATTTGGACGTGGTCGGTGACCTCACGCCCCAGGTCCTGTACCCCCCACCCCACCACCCCCAGGTGCGCCGTTGCCGTTGTGAGTTAAAGGTCACCGGTCACCGTGGGCGGGAGGTGTGCCGTATGTGTGTGTTATGGCCAGTTGACCTTTACAGGTCGATGCCGCGCGTGTGGACTGATGGAGTGGTTTGTTGGAGGTCACGATGGACCACGGCGACGTGACCTGTCTGATGTTATGCCCACTCCTGAATGTCGTGTCTCTCGGGCGCTGGTGGTGGGTCCAGGGGTCGGAATCGGACCATGGTCCCGAGAATGACTGCAATGGAGCGAAAATGATATAGATATCTTGATAAAAAATATAACTTCGGAAGCTTCGTTTTATTGCAGTTTATGCTATATAAACAGGCATCTGCATGTACCTGAGAGTAGGATCTATGATCCCAGATGATTTCTCGACACAAATTGTTGGATCTATGATACCACTTGATCACACGACAAAATACAAACGTAACTGCGAAAACAATGATCCCTGATTATATTTTGCAACGGATATTGGATCACCAATATCCTATGATAAACAATGCAAATGGATCTCTGATCCTTCACGGATCTGCGATCGCGGCAAGGCCGACCGCACTGATAACATTATGTTCATAATTATATATTTGACAAAATAGAAACTAAAAGGGCATGCGCGCCATGCTAGTTGTTCATTTACCAACGAATGAGAAGTGGCTACCCACTTACTTACAAATATGGGTTTCCCAAAATACAATATCTGTATAATGGTGGGGTCTGGATCCAAAAGGTGCAAAATGGACCAATGGTGCCTGCGATCTCGGATCCCGCCGGATCCTCGACCAATGTTGAAGACCGATCTATGATTCCAGTGGATCCATCGACAAATTGTTAAGTTGGATCTATGATCCTAGCTGATCCAGGATCCAGATCCCAGAGATCAGATCCCGGGATCATTTTTTTTTAGATCCGAGCACATGTCTGTTTACAACGCTTTGTAATATATAACACTATAATAAATGTTTATAACAAGAAAACGAAATGAGATGATTTACTTTTACCTTCTGGGATGGGGTCCGTCACACGTGCTAGTTGACATCGGTTTGGATCCGCCATTTCTTTCTCGAACTTTCCGGGTTCGAATCCCGGCGTCGGTCCGATGTTCTAAGTTCAGACGGCCCGGCGGGTCGGGTGTGCCAGCGTCGTCGGTGGCAGCCGGCCGCCGCCAGCCGACGGCCGGGGACGGGGCACAGGCGCAGGGCATTGCATCAGAAAACCGCATCGATTTCGCATATAATGTCATACTCATCTGTGTTATATAGAGATATTATATATATAAATTATATATATAATACTCATTACGTGGTCGCCGTCTGTCTGGTCTGTCTTGTTTGGACAAATAATTATTAGTAAATACAATTTACTTACAATAGAGTCTTTTCCAGCGAAAGCGAGCTGTGAAGAGGAAGATTCCAGAACGAGTCATGGGTCGCGGGTTGGTGCCCCGAGGGCAGTGGTGGGGGACGAGGTAGCCAGGGGAGGGGGCGCGTACGCCAGTGCGTCCTGTTTAACCTTGACACGTCGCCAGGCGTTCTGAAAATACCTGTGGCTCGCGGCAGGCACGCTGCCAGGGGTCGGTGAGGGGAGGGGAGGTGGGGGGCGAGTCCAGACTCCCGCAGGACTTCGTCGAAGTGAACTCCAGACCCCGTCTGACGGTGCCGTAACTCCCGCTCACCCCTCATCACATTCAGCAGCTCACTCGCAGCCACTCGACCACTTTCAGTGTTACGTATTTTCCCGGCCCGCGAGTCCAACCGGAGAGGAGTCGGCAGGATTCGGCGGCGCCGGCGCTGTCAGGCCGAGACCGGTTTGTTGCAGAGTTAGCTCTGTTTTGCAACGACCTCGGCGGGTTGCAGCGGGGCCGGTTTTCTTAAAAAGGGAAATCATCTTGGCCAGCCGTGGCGAAGGATTTATCCGTTCGTGAGCTGGCGCTGAGCTGCGGCTTTAAGACGGCATCACTGGGCGTCGGGCATGGTGGACCACATGGTGGCTTGGCCGTTGGCTCGATGAAGTCGTGGGCCTGTAATTCTCCACACATGTTCCTAGTAGGCGAAAACAAGGCAGAACTGCCTGAGTGCAGACAGTAATACGTGCCAGCAGCCAGCGTTCTGACGTACCTAGTTTCTGACTCAACGGGCGGGCCCCACGCAGTGGCGTTCTAGCCATGCTATACCAGCCAGAAACCGTGACTGAGCGCCATCCACCCCGCGCTGGGCGTACCGGGGCCGGGGGCCAGGGGGGGGGGGGTAACGGTACCGCCGACCGTCACAGCACCCGTGGAAACGTCCGAAACAGGATTGTCACCCGGCCACGGCCGAGCGACTACTGCGCACTACACAGTACACACACAAACAACGCCAGTTCCCCCAGCGGCGGCGCGGTCACGGCGACAAGTGGCGCGTGAAGAAGCTCCGAGGGGACCGGAAGGGGAGGGGAGGGTCGCGGGGAGGGTCAAGGTGGAGGACTCGGCTCGAAAACGGCCGCTGGCAGCGCAGCGCTAACATTCGGGGAACGGCGGCGACGGCCAACATTCCGGCCCGGCATTTATAGTCGGCGCCGTGACGTCAGCGGTTCATGACGACAGCGGCGGAGACCACGTGACCGCGGCAGGAATGGCGGCGGCGGCAGCTCGGGCGGGACCGACGCCGCGGCTGGGTCGGCCGACCACAGCCGACGTCGCGCCACCGAGGCTACTGAAGCACCAGCAGCAGCAGCGGTCCACAGAAGACATCGTGAAACGTAGCGGACAGTAGCGAACGAGTAACGTCGTAGGCGGGACGAGTTATGAAATGTAGTGGACAGAAGCGAACGAGTGAACGTAACGTAGGCGGGACGAGTTATTTCTAGAAGCTTTAGGTGAGGAGGAGGGACGAGTACCGCGTCCGAAGGGAGTCGTCGAGCGACCCCCTACAGCCTGCCGTCTACCGCCACAAGGTCCGATGTGTGTAGCGTCACGCCCCCAGCGCGCACCCCTGCCGCCGCCCCGTGGTACACCATCCCAATGGTCACGTCCGTGTTTTTGTGACGACCTCGGGCGGCCACGCCGCGTCTGGGCGGCGGCGAGCGGAGGGGTGTCTCCTCAGGCTGAAGTCAGGGACGCGGCCGCGCCCGTCTCTCAGCCTCTTCCGCCGTCACCGACCGACCTTGCAGCCGTTTCCGCTTCCTACTGTGGCTCCGTCGAGGTCGCCCGAGGTCACCCGAGTCCGACCCCGCCGTCGCAGCGCCCGCAAACGGTCGCACATGTGGTGAGGTGATCCCGCCCCGACGCCAGAGACGCCATAAAAACAGTCGATATCATGAAACACTCGGTGTATTTGCGAACACAATACCATCGGTCATACTATATACTGCTCTGCACCAGTGTCAGCGGGCGGCCGCCGGCCGCCGGAAAGTCAAGAACGGTTCCGTCTCGGTCGTCGCATAACAGCCAGAAATGTAAAATGTCGAAATAAAATTCCAGCCGGAGCGACCCGCCATTCGCGGCGAGGCCGCCAGCGCGTCCGAGTTAACATTAAAATAGGAAATAAACGAGAACCTAACGAGACCTACGGTTAGTAAGGGGTCACTGGGGTGCGTCCGCTGGTAAAACCGAGCCGGGCGCGCACAGAAGACTGGGCACCACTGAACGAGCTTCCATCGGCCGGTCGACGGCGGCGCGCCCGGCAGCCGGGACCTCAAAACAGGCCCTAAGGCACTGCCGGGCCGGGGCCGCCGCCACCGGCCGCTCCACCAGACGTATTACAAATTACAAAATCAGGACGACTTGATAAATAATGATACATCTATAATGTAACTAAACTGATGCTCGATACAAATAAATAAGTGTGACATAAATATAAGCATTACGATATATGGATGAATGACATTGGAGCAGTCCCCGCTTGCCGAAGACAGGGCGAATGAACATGTTAATACCCCCCGGGAGGCCGGTCTTGTAGCGCGTTTCTCTCACTCGCATCACGGGGGCACGTCGCGTCCAGACAGCCCGACGTCTAGTAGGCACTACTGAAGCTACCCAAATTTTCTGTTAAAAATAAACCAAATAACTATTCTCTATGAGGATAAACGTCCACTCTCACGCCGCGTGGCTCTCACAGCTATTAAAGTGACGCCGCGTCCGGCCGCGCCTCTCAGCGCGCCGGAGCGTTCACTCGCGCGCGCCAGCGCCGTCCGCGCGGCCGCGTCACTCTCCTCTTGGTCCCGTGAGTAAGGAAGGCACAATGGTGGGGCGCCAGGCGGAGCCCCGGGGCGCCGCAACCACCGCCTCCGCCGCGGTGCCGCGGGCAAACCGGCGTCGGGCACCCGCCGGACGCGTCGGGAGGGCAACCCGCACGCGTCCGGCGTTCTCCCGAGCGCCGGCGCCCGCGCGACCGCGGCCGGCGGCGTCGCGACGCGGGCGGCTCAGCCGGGCTATCACAGCGCGAACGTGTCCTTCCTCATGCGGGAGAAGACCGGGAGGCGAAGGTGGCGCGGCTGGTCGAGCGGACTGGAGCTGGGCGGACTGCCGCTGGTGCTGCCCGCCGACGACAGCGACATCGTCTCCAGGTCGGAGGCGAGCGAGTCGGGCGTCGGACTCGGCGGCAGCGCCAGCAGCAGGCTGAGCTCGCGCTGCGGCGGGAACTGGAACACGTGCATCGGCTGCGGCACGGGACTGGGCGTCATCGTCGCCGACTTGTACACTTCGTCGGCGTAGAGCATCGACGTCGGCGAGCTGGAGCCCGACATGGAGCCGGGCGAAGGCGGATCGCCGGCCGAGCCGAGCGCGGTGCGCGGCCGGCGCTGCTCCTCCGTGTTGTGCACAAAGTGGCAGCGCGCGCCGTACGGGCAGTAGCCGGTCGTGTGGAACGTGCGACACAGGTCCGTCTTGTACTTGGGGTGGCGTGACATGTTGCGCAGCTCGTGCATGCCGTGCGCGAACTGGCACTTCTCTCCGTACTTGCACTGGCCCGACTCCTCGTACGGCCTGCACAGCTCCGTCTTGTAGCGGCTCGAGTTCTGCGGCGACAGCTTGCGCTCGGCGACGGGCTCGCTGTGGCTGCGGTCGAGCCGGCGGTGCAGGGGCAGGCCAGCGGAGGGCGGCGGCAGCTGCAGAGGCGCAGGACTGACGGGGCTCTCCAGGCTGATGTCTGCACTGCTGGCCGACTGGCGACCGAGCGCGGTGAGTGCGCCGAACGGCTGCTGCTGCGGCTGCGGCTGCTGCTGCGGCGGGTTGCTGCTGCGTCGCGACAGACTGGGGTGCAGGTACGAGTAGGCTGAGCTCGGCGGCTGCGGCTTGGACGAGCTGTCCAGCCCTGAGCCGCCGAACAGATTGGGCGAAGGGGTCATCACCTGCGAAGACAGAGAAAGAGAACGTCAGAAACGATCGCAGCATACTGTACAGACACAGAGGCAGGACACCCGCGGAATGTATACCAATAGTTGAGATGGAGCTAATAAATACACCGGTAGCTTTTTAGACTAGTAAAGCGCAACAGATACGCGTCGGGAGGCGGGCGCTCGCCGGCGAGGCGGCGGATCACGTGAGGCTTCTCTCCGCCTCTCTCTCAGACACGGAGGCGCCACTGCCGCCGACGCGCGGCGAAAACACCTCCCCAGGCATACCAGAGGCCGCCGCACCACACGCCACGATCATCAGATCAGGATGAGCCGTCGGAACACCGCGGCCGAGATCCCAGAACTCATCAGATCGTGCTGATCGCATGGACAGAAGCGGTGGGCGAATGGCGTCAGCCAGCCTCGTACCGCACGGTACCATCGCACGGGAGGAGGGGGATCGCTTACAGCATGGACTGCTCCTCGCCGCTGGTATAATCAGCCGAGTGCCCGCTCACCGCTGCGGACCACGACTGACTGAGACGGCCGCTAACGCCCAACTAAGACCTCGCGTCTTTTTATAGTGCAACACATGTACTAACACGGATGCTGAAAGTCGAAAATCCAGTTTTGCACGGCACCGGCTCGATCACTTTTGATAAACCGGTGTCGCGGGTTCCGACGGTGCTATAGGTAGTGAAAGCATGGGCATCACGATTCTGGTTCCGCGAGAGAACAAAGACAGGATAGAGCGGCGCGCTGCCGGCGCCTCCAGCACAAACGTGCCGCCTCCGTTCATTCACGATAAATTGTCTTTCCGGCAACTTCAGATTCGCCCGGAGCCAGGCGCGCGCTTGCAGTTTCGCTGATTCAGTAAAAGGGTTACGCGGAATCTTGGCTAATGGGATCGACTGGAAGGCGCCGTTCGGTCTGGTGCTACCGTGCTTGCCGACGTAGCCTGTCGACGGGACATTGCCCGAGACGTGGGCATTGACGGTCATGCCGTCCAGGCCTGACTTGTCGCGAACCATCCGACAGGCGAAGACCCGGAGAGCCCCTACCGCCGCTACCCACCTAATGGCCGAGCCAGCCCGCAAACCCATACAACTTCTCATCAACCGGCTCCGCCGATAGAACAAAGCCGCCCAGAGATCAGACCGGCGGCAGCAGGCGGCTGATCAGCAGGCGGCGCATATTAACAACTCGGGTCTGCAACGCTAGCTCGTGTAGAGCCGACAGGAGGAGCACCGGCATGAGCACCGGAGCCAGGACCCGCGCGCCGGCCGGCCTTGCAATTTAAAATAGGAAGCACGAGATTTGATTGCCAGACGGCGCGGGCGCGCTGCCGGACGATCAGGCGAGCAGCGAGACGCGCGAATCCGCAGAGGACGAGTCACGCGTGTCGCCGGCCAGCATCGTATCCGACTGCCGCCGTTTTCTCTCCCGGGCCTGGGGCACAGAAAGAGAACGAAAACGGCCAGGGGACGCGGGGTCGGCCTTGGCGGCCGGCGCTAACGCCGGTTAGCCGCTAGCGCGGGCGGGTTTGTCACTTTTCATTCGCGTCTCGCAGGGGGGTAGCTCGGCATCACAACATCAGAATTCAGCACATGAATAGGAGGAGCTGGGCGCCGTTTGGTATACTAGGGACTGTCGCGACTTATCCCTGTATAAAATGGACTCGTCGGCGTTTAATTGTAGCGTTAAGAACTCGATTAAGCGAACAAGTGGTCACAGGAAGTGCACACTTTTTCTTTGTTCTGTATGGTCGCACTTCAGATTCACAAAACCTAATGAATACATCAGGAATTTCAAGTGGAAAGAGTAGTCACCATAGGCGATGAAATACTGGAGGCCACGAGAACCTTAGCACAATCGAGTTAAAATGATAGCGAAATCTAAAATAGAATGGGTCGCAATTAATACTTTACCCCAAGTCGCCATTCCTCTTGCAGTTTCAGTCAAGGTGTAAAAGCCCACACTATTTATGTAGAGCGATTGCATTCGCCATTTTTTTACAGAGCACGGCTTAAACCAAAACAAGTGGAATCATTACACAAATTATCTAAAAAAACAGTCAAAAAAAGCAACCAAAGCTTTCATGAACACAAGATCTGCCCTGCAGGTACTATGACCTACAAAATAAAACAAAAAAACCAAACAAAAAAAAAAAAACCTAAAAAACAGAACTAAACAATTAAAAATTTAACCCTCGCACAGAGGAAGGACACCATACGCAATAGCACTGAAGACAAGTCAATCAAGCAAACACCCAGTCACAAGTCGGTCTGACTTGGGAATTGTAAGTGACAAACTGAGTATTAATGAGTCTGAGTATAAATGAGTTTAACAATACGCACGCTATATGACGGAAAGCCGACCATATTTCTTCCCAGTGGTTCCCCGTGTGCTGATAACGCCAAGGAAATTGCATCCCTACACTTTACCTTGCACCGACTAATACACCCGTGCGGAAAAAAAGACAATAACAAACACCGCTAAAAAGGAAACTGAACATTTCGTAACGTGACAATCACCTTACCATTCAGAAACGGTATTTTCCAATTTAATTTTAATCCATAATTTTCTTTCAAAACATGGCAGCGCAGGAACTGGGAAAATGGAAATCTGGGACAACGCATTGCTTTAACTTCACCGCCAAAGACAAAGAATAACGGTTCAGAAATTGACGTTTAGAAACCGCAATCGTAGGATACCTAAAAATGCCGCATGGCAAACAAACAAACTAAGCCAATTACTTCACTATGATAAAGGAAACAAACGTAACAATTTGCGGTCAGACAGGACAGCGTGCACTTAAGGATATTTTCCATTGTTGATAGATATATTTCCATTAGAAGGATATTTCCCTTTCCATTGATTTCATTCCATTGCGGTAAAGACAAGGGACAAATATATTACGCTTATCATACAATGAATTGCATTTGATCACTTTGTTACTGATTAAGATGACTAAGCGAAAACGAGTGAATCATTCTTAGAAACATTTTTCGGTTATTTTAGAGACATTGCTGAATGTGCAGCCGGTATCTATGCATGTATTTTCCCTTTTTCTAAAACTCATCAAATTTCACTTCTGTGTAGGCACGAAGGACTGATATAAGGAAATACCACATGTTCTCCCTTAAATCAGTCCTTCATGTACACAGAAGTAAAATTATATTAGTTTTAGATACTAAAAAAGGGAACATACATATAAAACAGACTGTACCTATATAAGGCAACTTCCTAATTGACAATGATCAATTTCCGCCAGTTAGGACAAGGTCGGGATAAAGGCCGAAGAGGAAACGTTCAAGGGAAAATGAATAACAATACCACCCGTAAAAGTGAGTAATAAAAATAACAGCCACAACGAAACATTCTAACTTGAAAAATAATCAGAATAAATCGGGACACCAGCTGCCTTTTCAGTCAGTTTTGGACTGAAAACTTTTCATCAGTTGTCATTTTATTGTAAAAAATAAAGAGAATAGTGCAGCCCATATCATCCCCACAAACCAAAATGATCACCTGCGTCCGTACCTACTGTTCGTCAAGAAACGAATACGTGATGGATATCCAGCACACGGACCGCTGCCACCTCCCAGTCGAGATCTTTGGTATTGTATCACAGACGCAATGCGGCTCTCCACTCTGTCTCAGCACATGTGGAGCCGGCGCCGCGTGCGCGTCTCCTTCCACTAGCAGGGAGCTCTCACCGCCTCGACCTCTACCGCCCAACTACCAACGGCCGCCGTCGCCGGACGCCGAAAGCGACCGGCCGGCAAGTCGCCGAGCGGCGCAGATCTAGGTCATAGAATGGCTATAGTGCGGACGAAATCTGGGATCGCGCCGGGCCGGTTACTGGCACTTTCGAATCGGTTGCCGTCCGGGTAGGTGGGTTCCGCACCGCGTACACACGGGGCGGGCCCGCGAAGCGCCAGCTAAGGTCAACTTACCCCCCAGAGATCCAGGAAGCTCTTGTGATCCTTGAAGGAGTCCTGTTGCAGCATTCCCAAGATCTCGGAATACATGGCAGCTGATAAAATGTAGCAGAGAGGTAGCACACTATATCTCGCTGAACCACGTTCCTCGCCCTCACTCCCCTCGCGTACCCTCCCAGCCCTCGTTGCCAACTGACGCTAAAAATCCCGTCCGGCCAGAAGATATTGGTGTGTCCTATGCGTCGGCGGGCGGGGCGCCGCCGCCGCCAGCCAATCAGGTGGCGTAATAGCGATGACGTAGAGGGGGCTCCGACTCCCGCCACGGCCGCCGCTCGGGCGCGCCGACGGCCGCTGAGGGGGGCGGGGGGCGAGGAGGAAGAGACACGTGGTGGGGGAGCCCACTATGCATGAAGACAATAACAAATACGTGCATGATGCACTACGTGCCTGACCAAAACTGACGTGAGGTGCCCGGCCAAAACTAAAAATAATGTCTTCAGATTATTAACGAATGAATACTGAAAAATATTATTTTCTTAAATTATTTATTACGGACCAAGCGATAATTTAACATCTATAAACAGCGATGAGAGGGTAATCATGTACAGATATATGTACAGGTGCCGACAGAAAGATCGCTGTCCCTTGGCTGGCGACAAGGGCGGATCAGGGGGGGGGCATTAAGGGGACTGCCCCCCCCAACACAAAATTGGCGCAAATTTGTACACATTTCTGAGTTGACGGTAAAACTAGCAAGCTTCTCTACTGAGGATCAGTTTGTTTTTCTAATCAGAGATATGACTCACACCTAATGCAAGCGAAATCGATGAGTTTTAAGAATTATGCGTTTTTTTTCTTTTTTTGGTTTGGGGGATTTTTTTGCCCCCCCAACCTGTCAAATCACACTTTCTGGGATCCGCACTATGGCTGGGATTACTGGCTCATCACTGTGAGTGATCCAGTTTGGCTGGACTGATAGACGTGTGCGTGAAGCTTCTGTTCTGATAGTCTAACAGTCCACAGTCCAGTGTAACTGGATCACTCACAGAGTTGAAGCCAGGTATCGTCAGCCAGGGGACAGCGATCTTTCTGTCGGCACCTGCAAGCATGATGTAATAGGATGAACACGATCTACCGGCAAGACTGCAGGTAGGTACTCAGTTACGTTATTATATATATATAACTGGTCACTATTTACTCGCCCAATATATATATATATATATCATATTAATATATATATATACACATATATATTTCATCCATAAAAAATAGCCAGGGTGAAATTTCGTTCGTAGTGTGCATAAATACGCTGAGACCCATCAATGCATCATGCCCGATGATTAGGATGACGTCAGAGGCCAGAGGAAGAGCGCCAAAGGAAGCGCCAGTCTCTGGCGTCAGCCCATAGTCCCACGAATTATTATTTTCTCGGAGTTCTATTTGTAATGGAATTCGATGCATTTTGATGCCAAAATAAAACTATGACGATACAAAACAGAAGATGGTCACAGTATTTTCCGGTAAAAGCTTTACCATCTAAAACGGACAATAGCCGCTCAAAGAACGTACATTTACAATTTACACTGACGACGGAATTATGCAAGAAAATCAACCTCAAACAAAATTGCGATTTTGCATTTGAAATGATTGAACAAAACAGGTTTCAATGGACAATGGCCTTAGAATGGTGCGTAGGTGCATTGCTGAACGCTTAACCAAAGAGCGGCGTTATAGAAGGTAAACAAATTTAATTCTGTTCGGAAAAATCAAATTCACATACAAACTGGATAGGATAGATAAGAGTTGCAAAAATATCGTTCAAATGATCGATTGACTGATTTTTGATCGAGCATGATTTAGTATTTACTGACTCGTAAATCCTTAATTCATACATTTACAGTGCACTCGTAACTTCGCTAACCCACCTTACTTAAATGATAGCTTCTGCGGATTTAGTGAGTTTAACTTCCTGTTTATGAACCACATTAGCAGCACATGTTCATTGCGAACACTTGCGCAAGTTTTCCCTCACGATTCAAAGAAAGCCAAGTGTACAAGCACCTAGTGAACTTGTTATGCGATAGACTCCAGACCACGAGGTGGGCGTCGGGGTGGGTAGTTCCTAAGTCTGCCACCAGATGGCAACAGCTGACGGCGACACGGTCAACAACGTCGCGCTGAACCACGAGCTGTTCCGAGAGGATCACCATATACCATATATATCGCATTGATATATACCATCCGAGAGGATCTATCATATATACCAGACTGAGACTTGTAAGTTGTAACGACTCATTTTTTTAGTCGACACAAATTTGACTCATCAGACGAAGAACTGACTCGACTCTTGACTCGAGTGGTGTTTCTAAGACATCGACGACTAATATTGACTTGCTAATGCTAGTTAAAAATGAATCAACTCGACCCTCGATGCATTGCACAAAAAATTTTGAGGTGGGAATTGACATCCTGCAGGGAATAATTGTCACTCTTTTTCCCCAGTTTTACTCTGCTGAATTTTCACTCCCTAAATGAAGATGTATGACGTATGTATTGGATATCTATAACCTTAACACTGATAATAATAATGTTAGTATTAATATGTGGACAAAAACAAATATCTTATAAAAAACAGGTTAGGAAAGTATTGCCATTTGTAACAGATGACTGATGGGTAAGTTTTGAAAAAGCCGAGCATATCATATGGTCCTTTTAGGCTGCATTTTCCACCCTCTAGTAATTTCTAGGCTGATTTTTCCACTCCGCATCCTGGCTTCAAAGCAATTCTAGGACCCTGTTCGACTTAAGTGCTGTGTTTAACCCAATACTCACTTACTCGTATGTTATTTGTATTGCTCTCTTTCCAATGAATTCTCATTGTTCTTAGACACTCACATTTTCATATTGGGACAATGGTAAGGCCCTTATGGGTGTTTCATACAACACTGGCGGATGGGGGAGGGGTGGTGTAAAAAGGTTCATGTATGCCTCCCACTGCCTTCTGAATCGGCGCGAAAATTTACAATTCCTGATATGGAGAAAAAACGACTAAGCACTTTAATAAGGAAAGTTTGTTTGAAATCGACTATCAATGCATAAGCAAGCAAAACCCGACAAGTTTTCAGAATTGTGCCCGAGGTTTTCTTTATGAAATTTTGACACATGAGGCGCATTTTCCAATTTTGTTCTTCAGCAGATGAGTTAAAACATTTAAACGTATCCTGAACAAATTTAATTAAAATTGGTCAAGTAGATTAAGATATATGACGTTTTTGGTGACGTCATGTTTGTGAAAATGCGAAAAATGTTTGATAAACCGCAGAAAATAGTTTTGCAGAAAATAGCAAACGGAAACGGTCAATACTTACAATTTCGAATATCTAGTCTCTTTTCTAAAAAAATCAAGCCTCTTCAAAATAGAAATCTCGGAATTAAATGTTTTGGGGTTTTTGAGCCTTAGACATTTTTTCAATCACTATTAAGTCAAAATTTTCTTAGATTAAAAAAATATATATGCGGGTGAACTGATAATCAACAATACCCAAACGAAACTTCAAAGCAATATTTATATTTTTGAATGAGAGATGGCGTGTAAGAAACTGATGACGTATTTTTTTAATCACTTTTTGTACTTTTATTGACCAGATACGAGCAAATCAATACATTCTCTGTATTTAGGGGCCACAACTGGTCTAGGGAAATGTTTTTTATTAACTATTTCTAAGTTTCTAATTTTCGAGTTTCCTGAAGTGCCTGCATCGCTACTTATTGACGTGGATACGCGTCGAGGTCATGGGTGGTAGTGGCAGGACGCGAGGGCGCGCCGGCGGCGCGGAGAGGCCGGGCGTCCCGCGAGACCATGTTCTTGCTGCTTCTCACCGCAGTCACTTGCACTGCGACAGGTCATCCGTTGAGCCGACAACCCCAAAAAGTACAACGAACTAAATTTATCACATGACAGGCAACAAGTTGGCTCTTTCCGCGTTGCTCTATGTTGCTTGGTTTGGAAGTTAGCAGGGTCCTGTCAGCCCCCCCCCCCGTAGGGCGAAGGTGAAAAAAGCTCCCGCAGGGTGTTAATCTTGAACAAATATAAGTGATCGAAAACATAAAAATGTCTCAAAACTGAGCGGGCAGGGTTCTATTGTTGAACCCCCGGGCTAAGAAGTGTGGCATATGCCCCCTGCCCTACGAGAGGTCGTGAATAAGTACCTAGTTACTCTCCCAACTTCAAGTTATTAATCTAAAACAAAAAGAAGTGATCGATAGTTTGCTTAAAAGTGAAGTGGCCGGTTATCATTATCTGCCCTCGCCTAAAAGTGTGTGTGTGTGTGTGTGGGGGGGGGGGGTCGACTCATGGCCCCCAGTCACAGAACCTACGGCTATGATTGTGAATTGTGAAGTTTTAAATAATTTATTATTCTGCCAACTTTAACCTTCGCCCTGCGGGGGGGGGGGGGCTGGCAGGCCCCACTAAGAGGTTTTTCTTGAATAACTTTTTACACATGCTGCACATCTTTCTGAAATTGTCAGTAGCTGAGTTTACAACAATTATACGTACCCTGTAAAAATGTCGTTGAAATTGGCCAGACAGTTTTGGAGATAATGACGCTTTGATGACGTCATGTTCGTTAAAAAGATAAATGTTTGAAAAAACATAGAAAATAGAGTTTTGCTGCAAAATGCAAACGAAAAACAGAAAAGATGTAAAATAATATTTGTTTTTGTATGACGGATTCGGATTTGCATTTTTTTACACCAAAAAGTTTTTTTTTTTTTTAATTACCATAAAATCAAAATTTTCAAAGATAATTAAAAACCAGAATATATGTGAGAGAACTGATGAAAAACAATACCCAAACAAAATTTCAAAGCAATATCTCTCTATTGTTGGCAGTGATGGCTTTCTAAGTGTAAGAAACTTATGACATAATTTGGTTAGTTCACTTTTTTGGACCTTTGTTGATCAGATACGAGCAAATAAATACCTTTTCTGTAATCAAGAGCAAAAGCTGGCCTCGGAACATACCTTTTTGCTTGCATTTATCATATTCTAATTTTGAGGTTTTCTGATCGCTATCCTGGACGTGATCGAGTCAAGATTGCTAATGCTAATCGCCCACAGCAATTATCATCGATGGTGACGATTTCCGTGACCTAAGAGCCCGAAGAGGTCATCAACTAACCCAGACCTAAGAATCGATATATGGGCAGCAGACATGTGCCTGGATCCGGGATCCAGCTGAGCTCTGGATATCTGTGTCCGTGTCCCGGGATCCACATGAGACACCACATCCACGTACACAAAAAGCCGAGGGATCCACAAAGATCCCAGATCCTCATATATGTTATGCCTAGGGATCCACTGGGATCCAAGATCCAGCTTCGGGATCCAGGCACACTGGTGGGTACCTTCTTGTTAGTTTTACAATATTGGAAAATTAATAACAATATATGTTTGCTAATAGGTACAACTTACAAGGTAATTTGCAAGTTGACATTATCTACATAGCTCACAGCACAGACACAAAATAGAGGCCACAATTTTTTTATGCCAGTCCTTGCATCATGTGTTTCAAGATCTAAGGTTCGTTTTCAATTAGAGATCCACTGAGATCCAAGATCCTGAAGCATTTTACGCCGATGGATCCAGAAGGATTCCAGATCCTCATGCATTTTATGCAGAAGGATCCACTGGGATCCAATATCTTTATACATTTATACCGAGGGATCCACGGGGATCCCAGATCCAACTTGGGGATCCAGCCACAAGTCTGATAGGCAGACAGGTAATTTAACGACCAACAACTTGACGCTAACCCAATAATTGTATTTTCATAACTTTAATAATTACGACGGCCTGAGCAAAATCGCTATTTTTGGATGTGGTCGATTTTGGGTCATTCACTTGACCTGGAAGGTCACCCGTTGAGCTGAAACCAAAAGATGATATACCATCGGATTCCTCACATGACAGGCAACATGCTGTTTTTTTTTCGCGTTGCTTTATGTTGCTTGGTTTGTAAGTTAGCAGGGGGGTCTGTCAGGCCCCCTCCCCGTAGGGCGAAGGTGAAAAACGCTCCAGTAGGGCGAGGGTTAAAGCATTCATATGGAACCACTACCAGCGATTAAAGAATTTAAAAAAGGTAGAGAGCTGTTAATATTGTTGAATCGCCAACTTAAATAGTGGGCTTTGGCCGGCCCAGTTCGCCGTTCTTACGCTTATGATATTGCGGGGTTGTAAATTAATAATTATTTTCACAACTTTAAAGCATTCATATCGAACAAAGACGACCGGTTACTGGGGGAGAAATCGTTCAAAGGGGGGGGGCAGTTAAAATTGCTGGCCCCCCAGCCTGAAAAGTGGGGGGGGGCCATGACCACCGCGGCCCCTCGTTTCTACGCCTATGCCCCGTCCCCCCCGAAACACCGTTATGGATGCACCAGTGATTCCACATAGTTTAAATATTTTGCCACAGATGTTAAGAACATGATCATTACTGGCTCACCGTAAAAAAAATTAACGAGTTGAACGAATTCCAGAGAGATGGATTATGTGCTCAGCACAGCTAATTTTAACCTGCGGGACGGAAGCAGACGTGAATACATAAGCGGCAAGCGGGCTGGGGCGGCCTTGAATAGTCAAACGCGGAACTGATGGAGGCCCGTTGACGTCGCGCTACTGTAAATAATTGGGGAAACGGCCTTGGCGCGACACCAGCATCCACAACAGCCAAATGACGGCGCTAGTCACTGCTATTGCAATTAATCTTTTTAAAAATTCCCACAAGAAATGGACACAGCCAGCATTAATGTTATCACCACGAGACGCGCAAACGTTTAATAGTCGAGCGCTGGCGATGGTAAAATAAAACATCAAGATAATTATTGAATGCACTTTTTAGCAATCCGATAGCATACCAACCATGTTCGAAAGCTATTGGGAGGAAATACAATATACCTACATTGTCAAACCTATAAGTATGAATACAATGAACCATACCTATTGTTTAACAGTATCCCCAAATTATTGATTTGGGTGGGATATGTCACCAAAATGCAAATAGTACTCCTCTCCCAAATTAAGGAGTTAAATTTTAACTCCCAAATTATGCATTTATATTTATTCTGACTAAAAAATGTTCATTAAAAATGCATGATTTCAGCGGAAACAGCTCCTTTTCATATGAAAATAAGTCAACATTGCACCATTTTGGGCACTATCCACTTGCATGGTCTTTTTTTCTCGAATTTTCCACTCTGACACCTAAGCAAAAATGGAATTTTGAAGCACTTTTGTTAAAAATATCTACCATGCTGGCACCTAAGTAAACAGTCAACGATTTTAGCAGTTTTTCGCCAGAACCGGTATTAGAGTCTATTCAAAACCCGCACCTAACTAAGACGGAAAGAAATAGAGCGTCACGCAGCTTCGAAACCAGCAGCGTAAGTCCTATCCAATCACACACCTCAGAATCGCCTTGGAACGCGACAAACAAGGAAGTGAGCCTCACAAGATTCGGCAGCAGCGTCAGATTGGCCGGCCTGGAACCCTTCCGATCCATCGCAGCGACGCTGGCGTCCGACGCGTCCGTTTCCGTGCTGAATCCACGTCTCGAGCACCACAGCGTCACAGCGTCACAGCCTGTCCACAGCCAGCCGCCTCGGCACCGTCTCTCGCGCGCACTTGGCTGCGTGGCCGGCCGAACGGCCTTGCCTCGGGTCGGGAGAGTGCCTTGCCGCAGGCTACAGTCCGCTGACCCCATTTACGGACTACGGCTTTGCACAATGGCTGAACTTTCACGCGCTGAAAGCCAGAGTGCGGCGCCGGTCCGCCGATCTGGTCGAGGAAATACACGCTGCACCCATGTGGCCGTACGTTAACCGAGGAAGTGAAAATCGGCGGTAAAAACAGGCAGCTTTGACACAAAAACTTGACCCACCAAAACGCTGGACGCCACAAATGACGGCACTGGCAGAATGGACGCGAGTAATGGGTCGCAGCCACTCGCCGCCGAAAGCGAACCGCCTGACAACGGGCAGACAACGCCAGAATGATCTCAGGGACAACGTCAGGAAATGACGCACACACAGAGGCATGCATGATGCACCAAAGGTCACCATCGGCGTTATGTTGAAACCATAGCACCAGTCTGACCGCAAATGGCGTCTGGACCAGAGGTCTTCCTTCCAAAGGCTAAGCTCTGGATTCTCTATCGTCGCATAGCATAAACAAAGGCTTCTCTGGACGGCAGTGGGCGCTTCAGAATAGAGATGCAATTTTTGCCTCCAAAACCCACGACCTACGCAAACCTTTGAGAGCCCTCACGGGCCCCGGGACAATTATTCCAGGAAACTACAGTCTACATGGAGCCTGCACGTTTTGGTACTATACGTGAACCTATTGGTAACAATTATTATTGTATGACCTTACAAACTTATTATTCAAGTTTCAGTGCATTTATGTATCTTTTATGAGTTTTCGGCCACGGGTCATGATCACATTACAAAAACAAAAGTTGATTTTTTTGTACATGTGATTATGGCCTGTGGCCGAAAATTCGCATACAAGCTACATAAATACACTGAAATCTGAAACTTCAATTGTAATTTTACAAGGTAATACCAAAAACAATGTTCACCAATATCTATATCGTCTTATCTATATTGTCAACCTATATTGTCATGCCTTATATATATTAAACTAGCACTTAACCAGTTATCGTGAACGTCATGAAATGACATCATGATCATGCAATAAACATCATAAAAAAACAGTGGCGGACTCAGCCTAAGTTTCGGCCTAAATGTTGCCTGAATTCTGGCCCTGGTGGACTTGGGGAGATGGTCCTGGTCTGGTCCCAACTATTAGCTCTTCGACCCAGCAAGTTGGGCACCGCTGGAGCAGTTTGTTTGCGTCGCCTTTTTCGGAACTCGGTAGGCTAGCTAGCTTAACATGTAGCCTGCTTGAAAGTTAATGTTTTATGAAGGGAAGTGGGCCCTGGGGTCAGGAATTACCGTCAAGAAGAGCATAGGCGTAGGAGCCGGGGGAGTGCAACTGCCCCCAACTTTGTGAGTGTGTGTGTGTGTGTGTGTGTGTGGGGGGGGGTAACGCCCCCCCAACTTTTGAGTCTCAATACCTGGTCCAAAATTACGAGGCCTGGGGACGGGTCGCGTGTATTAAAATGTAATACTCCCATAAGCGAAGACCTTGAAAAAATAACAGTTCAGTTGTTACGAGGGGCGCAGTCAGACCTTCGGCAAGAGGATAGGGCACGGCATTCCCAGAGGCCCCCCAAGAAAAAAAGAAAAAATGGCGTGAAAGAATATCACCAAGGATTTAGGACACTATATTTTACAGGGTAGGTTAGGTATCTACCCTAAATAGTCGCTAACAGGGACGTCGCCGATAATGGTTTAGTGTGAAAGTTGGCCCAATGAGGGGGGGGGGCACGTGCCCCCTCGTTGATATCTCTCAAAAGTTGCAAAATACTGTTGCTTTTTCGGGGTCTTCACTTATCGGAGTATTACATTTAAATAAACGCGGAGGGTCGGATCCCAGACCCCTCTCGGTTTTTCCTGAATAAATTTCGAAACGTTGCAGATATCGACCTGAAACTTGGTATAGGTACCTTCGCGTACATCACTTTTACGTCATATTTAAAGGAATTTAGCAGTTGCGTCGAACAAAAATGAGATATACTGATTTTAGGGACGTCACTACATGACATTTTTAGTTGAAATGTTATGAATATGAATATTAATTATGAATTGATGAAAGCTTAAATGTTGGGAAAAATCGCGATAAATCAAATTTGGAAGCAATTCGCAAATAACAAAACGTTAAAATCGTAAAATGACGATTCTACAAAATAGCTATATCGGATTTTCACCAAAATTGCAATTTTGTGTCTAAAACGAAACTTTAGAAGATTGACTATGAATCATTTTTTTCCGAGAATATTGTGCCCCTTAGCTTTCAATGAGTTCTAAGCACCTGCAAAAACCTTGCCAGACAACTTGAACCCTCGCCGGTAAAGGCAGATTCACTTACGTGTCCGGGTTAAGGGGGGGGGGGGGGGCGTTGATCGACCCCCTCGGCGTTGCTGCCTAATTGAGCTAGAGGCTTCGATTAAAAACGAGCGTATTGGCTTGTTGACGAGAGGAAGCCGTTGACATATGATTTAGGTTCTGGGTCAATAGGTGACCTCTGAGGTCATGTCAAAGACCAAAATGTCACAAATCATGAATGTGTGAAAATTGAATACTGATCGAGCCAAAATGGTAAAGGAACATCTAAGTATGCTTAATGCATGCCAAATTTGAAATCAGTGTCACAAAATGACCCAAAACTGCCAAATTCCAAAAAGGTCATGTCAGGTCATCTGAGGTCAGTGACCTCGGTTGACCTTTGGACGCGCATGACCCAGTAAAACATATGCTTATGTCAAGAGGCTTCAAGATTTGAAATCAGCGTCAAGAACTGTCCTTAACACGGCCAGAAGCCAAACGTCATCGGAGGTCATCGGAGGTCAGCATAGGCGTAGGAACGTTTCGAAGTGTGTGTGTGTGAGGGGGGGCAGCCACTGCACAGTGGGGGCTTTTCCCGATTTAGCCTGACTTAATTCAAAATACTTTTTCTTGATTTCTTTCATTTTTCCATGCTCAAACGATGCACAATTGACCGTATTTTCATGTTATGGGACTCATTTCACTTGATATGTGGGCTTTTCATGCAAGAAAGACTGACTGAAGTCAACTATTTGTGTGATTGGTGCTGTGCAAGTTGAGAAAGTGCTTATGTGACATGCTTTAGATGATAGTATTGGATTCATAGCAATGTTAGCCAAAAAATTTGCATGGTTGGATAGCCAGTTTCATTTGCAATTCAGCAACGTGCATATATAACAATTTATATTACTTTTACTACCACTACTTCGATTAAGAATGGTTCACACGGCAAACATAAAAATACTGTATTTTTTGGAAAACATAGACCAACACAATGTTCTTATACGATGATATACTACAATTTTGTACCATTCGACTCCCAAATATTTCTGTGCATGACCCATTACGATTTGTTTGGCTATTCTTTGCTTCTGGAGGATTAATAACCCACCATTGACTGAGGTCTCAGCCAACGTCATTGAT
This sequence comes from Semibalanus balanoides, assembly GCA_014673585.1. NCBI lineage: Eukaryota > Metazoa > Arthropoda > Thecostraca > Balanomorpha > Balanidae > Semibalanus > Semibalanus balanoides. The sequence continues at coordinate 154,280 of VOPJ01008490.1, forward strand.
GGAGGTGAGAAGCGTTTTATCGCCCCCTGGTTATCTTCCGAACCAATGGTTCGCAGCGAGACGTTCTGGGCAGCATTCGAAAGCTTCAATACAGACAATATGATACCACTCAAAAATATAAATTGAGGTCACATGTCAGGTCACGGGCAAGGGTTCAAAGGTCATAAAAATCGACGTATTCGAGTATCTGCCACACTCTCTTCCAAAGCTTTGATTGGCGACCAGGATTATCCAAAGTGCTCTAAAGGTATGATGCATATCCGCACATAAGCTTTATGTGAGATTGTTTGGCAAAGGTCAAGGTCCAAGTTAGGTAAAAAAAGGTCACTATGCGCCCAAATGTCTACGAGTCATAGCAACACATTTCGTATGGGTCATTTTTACACGTAGGAACTAGATTATACTTATATATATATATATATAATAATATATAATATATATATATATATATATATATATATACTACAAATATTATATACAACATCCAAGGGCATGTTTTTCTGGACCAGTTTGCCCTCGCAAATGCAGCGATGAATTCAAGCATGTCCCGTAGCTGGCAACTGCACGCTCGTTGGCATCTTAGGCTTGAGTTCTTAACATGTTGCTAGGGAGAAGCGTAATTGTTGAGTATTTCATTAAATAAAACTGATCTCTAAGTTCTCCAACTGACATGAGTCCATGGTAGACTTCTTCCAAATAAGTCTTGGTCAAACTTTGAGGCCGATGCACCGCGTCTTGTACAATGTGAGAAGAACGTGCTATCGCCTTCTTAGCTGGCCGTCCGGCACGCGCAGTCGGCGCCGAAACTAACTCAATAACCGCACGATCATAACTTATTCCAATGCCAGTCCCGCACATTCCTCGTCTCTCCGACTCCAAGCGTCATGGCGTTAACCTTCTTCGGCTGACATCGACGTCAGTGATCTTCCTCGTTTCTCTTCATTGAGCTAACTAACGTTCAAATCTCTATCGGATTGGCGTGAGCAATCGGTCAGCCAATCGCACTCGGTCTCGTCTTTTTCACGTGAGATGAGTGGTCACAAGCCATACTTCGGTAAAGGTCTGTTTAATGTCATAGATAGAATCACTCAGGTAAATAAAGGTCACTTAGGTCAGGCCTTAAAAAACTCCTCAGCTTTGTAATAACACTGATTGCCCACTATGATGCTTTTGGTCGGATTTCGGGGGAGCCAAATGCGGTTAATGGCCGTTTAACACTTCAGCGCCAGGTCAGGCAGCGTCAGGCAGGTCAGGCAGGCCAGGTGCAGGCCAGGTCAGGCCCAGGTCAGGCAGGTCACGAGAACAAATACGACCTCAAGCTGACTCAATATGACCCTTCCCAGTGAGTTGGTACATTATTGGCATCCATTTATGTCGAAACTGGAGACATGCGGCTACATAATGAGCCTCGACGCGGTAGGCAGCAACATGAAAGTACATCCGTTCAGTATGCTGGCGGCTAATACCTTTCAAAAGACCGTAATAAATATGTGACCTTAAGTTGTTTTGAAACTTGGTTTGCCTCCAATATGTCAGATGAGCTTGCCTGCATGCTCGACCATGTTAAGCATCGCTCACTCGCCACTACCGCATATTCATTGATGCTAGCAATTAAGTCAGGCTAAATGGCAAAAATCCCCACTGTGCACTGGCGGATCCAGACTCTCTCCGACCTCCGTGGGGCGTGAGGGCATCTTTTTGTGGCAAAAAGGCATCAATTTTTTTCTCCACGGAATTGGACCGGTCATCTATGTTGGTATTTGAGTTTAACAATGCACATTTTCGAGAGAAAAAAAGTCGTGTTTTTCGGGGGAAAACACAAATGGAAAAAAACACATTTAGTGTTTCAGTTCCGTGGCCGTTGGAAACATATTTATATTTTGTATACGTAAGTCAAAAATATAAATATTGTTTTGTTATTCTCTTTGGGCCTCGTCTATACATAGGTACTTGGTTCTCCAATAAATATTCCGTTTTTTAAAATATGTTTGAAAAAAAAATGTAGAAAGAAAAATCAAAAATTATATACCTTCAAACATATTACACAATTGAAATACAAATATCATAGAACGAAGTATGGACAATAACGAAACCAAAATCAAAGCAATTAGGTATCTATATTTTTGACTGACTGGCTTTCTAAGTATGATAGATCTGGATTTTGTATTCGACATTTCCAAATATGCCGACCGGCACACTGGCTTCTTCTGACCTAGAATGCGGCTGATGCCATCTGCCACAGGTCATCCCTACCAGGACCAAAATATTGAGCGCCTAAGCGACTCGAACCCACGTTGACGGGAGGGGGCAGATATATAGTCTAGCGCTCTCCCGATTGAGCTACGCGGCGGAGTGCAGACCGTTCACTCTGATGGACGAATATTGAACCAAAAGTAGGGGGAGCAGTTAATATCGTTGGCCCCTGTCTAAAAAATGGAGCCTTAGTCCCCTGGTTTCAATTTTTAGTTCAACCCGCGCACCACTGGGGGGGGGGGTGTTTGAACACCCCCTGCAGTTTTATCGAGATTACGACAAAACTGCGGCGCGTAGCGCCGCCAAAAATGGTGTAACTTATCATTGATCCTTTCCACACATTTCATTTAAGTTAAGTTTCTTGTCGGATAAGGTCAGGTTATCAGGTCAGGTCAAGTGACACCTCCCAAAAAGTTTGCGTTTGTGTCATCTCATGACCACAGTTTGTTAGGGATAAATATCAAACTTAAAGGATTGCATAAAGCCAATCAGTATCTACAAATTTTTAATCAGGGATTTTGTATATCGGTGACCCGAGGTCTGGTCAATTTTGTGACCTCCCCATTATCAGTCAATTAATTTGTTTTCAAATACTTCCCATTTCGAGGATATCAGTCCAATTTCTTCTGGATAATGTTATCATAGGATATTATTAATGATCAAAGTGCAAGTTTTGTTCAGTGACCCATACGAGGTCATCTGCGGCCATCCGAGGTCAGCAACACTTTTTCGTCAATAACTCACGACATAATAAAGATAGAAATGTGAAACTATCACCAATGCGTTTGTCTTGTCGTAACACGTGTCCTGATATGCAGCATAACCTTCTTGGGTCACCACTTGACCTTGACCTGCGGCCATTTTTTTAGTTGACCTAAAATGATAAAAAATAAGACATTGCAAAGCGCCTCGACAAGAAAAACACGATGGAGTAAACAATATTGCGTTCTCTTTATTAGGTAAAAAGTTATTAGCAAAACACTTTTTTGAGAAAAAAATGACTCCTTAGAGCCTAAATATTGCCTAAAAACACAAATTTGATTAAGTGTCCATTTCCATTTTGACTGGTGTCAGAAGGGAAAATTTGGAGCCAAAAAAAGGACCATGAGTGGAAACTATTGTAGAAAATCGTGCGATATTTATTACTGGTTTTGACTTTTGAATATAAAAGCAGTTGGTTTTCATTAAAAGCATGTGTTTTGAGTAATATTTTATTTATATCAGAATCAATATCACAATTAATAATTTGGGAGTGGAAAATTCATTCCTTAAATGGAGAATGAGAGAAGACAATTATTCAGTTGGGTGTCATCTACCACCCGAATCGAAAAGTTTCGGGACACTGAATTTGATGGCATTCGTTAGTTTGAAATTGCAATGGCTATCGATTGCTTTTTCTGATTGGTTCTACCTAGCATAGTTTCCGAGATATATTGGGATATCTGGAGGGAAGTCCTAAAACTCGAAAATTTGGTCTTTGATGACCTCTGGTGACCTGAATTTTGACCTGAGCGAAACAATCTGAAATAGTTTCAAAATGATTTTTGACGATGTTTCGAGCGGTGGTTTTGGTTTTGGTCTACGTTCCATAGGAGACGAGTTAGAGGGAGGTGTTCAAACAACAACGACCCCCCCCCTGTAGGGCGCAGAGAATCCTGAGGCCTAGTGGGACGGGGGTTATTAAACTTCTATGAGCTATATATTGAGGATTGAAAATTAGGTGTTATCATAACAACTGTAATCATGGCAGTGGCACACATACCGAATCAAAATCAGCGATGTAAGAGGGAGAAACCGCTCAAAAGTGGGGGTGCAGTTAACATTGTTAGCTCCCTCGACCTAAAATGCAGGGCCCTGGCCTCCCCACTCCCGGTTCTTAGGTATGCTTATGAGTTGTGGCATTGTGGGGTTATTAATTCATCGTTATTCTCTTAAAGGAAATAGTTCACCTTGGATTATTTTTTCAAACACGATTTGACTATATTTTGAAATACAACTTCTTTCATAATGTAAAAAAACATACATCGGCCGATTCTAGGACAGAAGGACGTAAATTATTAATTTTATCAACTATATGCGTAACTCTCCGCAACGTCAAACGTGGCTCGCCGAATCAAGATATTCGAAGTAATTCGCGTAAGATTAAGTTAGCCTCTGCATGGTGTGTGGGCCCACATTCTTGACATTCCTTATTTTATGGCCCCCCACATTCCTGAAAAAAGTCAAATATATTCGGCTGGGAGCCCTTCCAACCGACAACTTGCAGGTAGGGTTTTTTAACATCGGGCTACAAACTGCTATCATCAGTTCAACAAACCGCCATGTTGAGGTGAACTAATCTCCTTTAACTTAAAGTATTATCTCGAACAAATATCAGTGACAGGAAAGGGTAAAATGGCTCAAAACTGAGGTGGCGAGGTTCTATTTTTGGACCCCCCAGGCTAAGAAGTGAGGCATATGGCCCCTGCCCCCTTCCCTACGCGAGGTCGTGAACTAGTACCTAGTTATTCTCCCAATTTCAAGCTATTCATCTAAAACTAAAATAAGTGATCGATAGTTTGCTCAAAAGTGAGGGGACCGGTTATCGTTATCCGCCCCCCCCCCCGCGCCTAAAAGTTGGGGACCATGGCCCCCAGTCACCGTTCCTACGGCTATGGTTGTGAAGTTGTAAATTACTTCATACTCTACCAACTTTAAATGCATTCATATGGAACCATTATCAGTGATTTAGGAATACAATACAGAGTCATTCAAAATTAGAGAGCCGTTAAAATGGTTGGATCTCCAAATTAAGAATGGGCTTTGGCCGCCCCAACTCGCCGCTCTTACGCTTATGGGTTATGGTATTGCGGGGTTGTAAATTCATAATTATTTTCTCAACTTTAACGCATTCATATCGAACAATTATTGATTATCACAAGAGGAGAAATCGTTCAAAAGTGGGGGGGGGCAGATAACATTGCTGCCCCCCAGCCTGAAAAGTGGGGGGGGGCATGGCCCCTGCCCCCCGTTCCTACGCCTATTGAGGTCAGTGACCTTGGTTGACCTCAGAAAAGGTCAGTCGAGGTCACAATCTCAGCAGAAGACACGCCTGTCACCTGGAAGCACCTTTGCATTTCCTCCTGAACGTCAAACACTCGGAAACTGCACAAGTAACAAAGATCGATACTACGGGGCGCCAGTTTCGCTTGACATGACCTTGAGAAACAGGTCATAGGTCACGGGTCATGAAAGTTGAAAGTTCGAAATTTTCAGAATATGTGTCAAGCTGTTCAAAAGTAGGGTACTGAAAGTTTCATCGCGATCGGTTACAAACTACGTGTGTTATTCGGGAAAACCGAGGGGGTGGCATCCAACCCCCTACCCGGGCGAGGGTTAATGGAATTCATTTATCCATTTTCCTAATTTGTATAAGCAATTGCAAAACTTGTGTCATGCCGCGAAGCGGCGCGAAATTTTTCCAGTTTTTGACTGTGAATAGCAGGATTTTGACTGGTGCAAATGCTATTTTACGATACATTGTTATCTTTTCCGAAACAATGTTAACTTTCCCAGTTTTCTATTAAGATCATTGTTTTCACGTTTATTACAGGGAACGCGCGGAGGGCACACTTGTATTGAATGCCCCCCAGATTCCTGCGGGGGGGGGCATTTCCTCTGATGCCCCCCCCTGGATCAGCCAGTGCAAACTATATACCAGCTTGAACATGAAGCAGCACTTCAGATACGAAACAGCAAGGAATTTCACTTACCCACTGTCTACGATAGTCTTCAGGCTTCAGTCGAATGGCGACGAAACGCACGAACTTCACTGAACTACAACACACGCACACTCTTCCGTTGTCTCAACCCGAAATGAAAACCGCGCCGGCGCGAAATGCGTCGATATTCGCTGCTGGCGCCAGACGCACGCGCTTGCCGCGTCTCAGAATCCGAGGACAGCTGTACTCAGCACGAGACCGGTCAGCTGACGCGCGGCGCTTCGGCGGATCGCGCCAATCAGGACATTCTGGCGGGGGTGATTTAATTGGCGGGACCGTATCAGCTGATCGATTGATAGATCGCCTTGGATTCTCTATAGAGTTCAGTGCCTTGGATGTAGCCAATATCATCCAGTGCATTTCAACGGACAGTGAAACGGCGCTTCTTGAGGATGTTGGGACGAAATGCTTTGATGTTAATGATAAATAAAATGGAAGAATCTGGAATGATATGTAGGTATTACCTACATGTTTATTGAATGATCACAACAGCGCAGTAATTTATAAAGACCAAACCAATTTGAAAGTGCTGCATACATTTCAGGGGTGTGGATTTATATCTCTTCACGTTTTCGGGGGTGCTCTCGCACCCCAATGTTGATTTTAGCACCTCAATAATATGCTTCAGTAACCCAATGTGCTGATGCTGTATTAGTGGCGTTCCAAGGAGGGGGGGGGGGGGTCCTACGGTTGTTCTATAAACCTGGTCCTACGGTCCTAGGACCATTCCCTTGGGCTGTTTCGTGGGCCCCCGTTAGCTGGGCCCTTTGCGCAGGACATAGGCAGGATTTTGATCGGGGGGGTCACGTGGAAAAATATTCAAATTTGCTCTTATGCTATATTCAGCTGATCGGGGGGGGGGGGTAGGGGTCGGGTTTTCAGATAATTCTTTCTATCTAGCTATTAGTGGTTGGAATTTTTTTGCTCGGGGGGGGGGGGGCATGGCCTCGTGCCCCCTCTGGCTAGTCCTGCTTTGTGCGCGTTTTCATAACAGATGACCTTTTTTTGTAAAATGCCAAGAGCGAAACGGACAAAAACCCTCTCATACAACTTACAAGCCAAGGAATCTACTTGTCTGCAGGAGAACCCTATGAGAAGGAGCGAGGACGCCTTCTCCAAGTCTTTCAAGGGCCCCACTCAGGCCTGGCAAGGGCCCTATATCAGGCCTGGCAAGGGCAGCTCTCAGGCCTGTGGCAATGGCCCTTTGCGGCCTGACAAAGGCCCCTCTCAGGCCCGGCAAGGCTGGCAAGGGCACCTCTTAGGCCTGGAAAGGGCCCACTCAGGCACGTAGCCAGGATTTTGCTCGGGGGGGGGCACGTCGAAAAAAAATGTTCCTCAAACATATGCTGCTTGTAGCGTAACTATGGTTCGAACACGTAGGGTCGGATTTTCAGAGAATCTCATTCTATCTAGTGTAAATTTATTTCGCTCAGGGGGGGGGCATGGCCCCCGTGCCCCCCCTTGGCTACGTTCCTGGACCTACTTAGGCGATAGCAGGTCTATTTTTTTTAATCCACACCTGTCACTATGATACATTTTGTGATGATAATCCTCCGGAACCAAAGACAAACATTCCAAGCGATTATTAAAAGTTAAAACATAGCGCCTTGATGTAGGCGCCATGATGATCAATGATGATTCATTTATATACACAGGAATGATCAATAACATGGCAGTAATATATATTTAAATGGAAAAGTCGAGAAAAAAGGAATAAGCTTTCGCTGTTACAGCATCGTCAGATTCAAACATTTTTGACATTTGAAAAAGTTAAATCAAAAGTTACACGCGCTCTTTGTCTAATAGAATTT
>VOPJ01008490.1:162984-260828 GCA_014673585.1 Semibalanus balanoides
GATTCAGTTAACAGGAACCACAATGTATAAGCGCATCGGCGTCTCATCCAATTGCAATAGCGTCAGCTGACGGTTGGTCAGTTCAAGTTGATATCCCTTCTCTGTGATTACAGTTAACTTGAGCAAACGCTTCTATGTACGTAGTGGTGTGTATACATAAATCGTAAACAGTTTTTATATTCTTAAAAGTAATGAAATTAAAGATTTTTTTTTGTTATTTTCGCTTTTTGGATAAGAGTTTAATGGCAATTAAAAATCATAAGTGGTTCTTAGCTCTTGTTTAAGCCTGTTTTTGCGATATCATCCGGAAGAGGCAGTGTCCATTTAAGTTTTTTTTTTTTTAGAGGCTTGATTGCTGGAGTGGCGTATATATATATATTTTCTCTTGTGACAATCCAATAATTACATCATGTCCATAATCGAGATAAGCAGCAAACAAACCCACGTTGGTGTCTCGTCCGACCCGGTGAAGCCCTTAGGAAACGCCTCGTAAACCTAATCCCAATGAGAGCAAGAGAAAAAGCGCCTCCTGTAAGTGGGCGAAAGGCCCACTTACAGGAGGCGCTTCAGCACTGATTTCTATAAATATTGTAATTGCATTATTTATTATTATTATGGTTAACTAAATATTGTAATCAAGTCACCAAGACGTGAGAAAAACTTGAATTTTAGAGTAATTTGCCATAAAAACGCGACAAATTGGAGTGAGTTAGCCTGGCTCTTTGTCGGTGACAGACTCGAACTTTTTTCACCTCTGTACACTCAGAGGCGTAGCCAAGCGGGGTCCCTAGGGTCCCTAGGGACCCCCCTTGGACAATTTGGGCCCTTTTGATCCGACAAAACGTCTTTGTTTGAGAACAGTCCGAGATCCCTTCAGACCTTGCAAACGACCTTCAGATCAGGCTATCAGATTCAGGCCCCCTGTAACCGACAGAGGGCCCCATGAGATCGGAACAGGTCCTCCAAGATCGAAACAGGTCCTCCGAGACCCCGACAGAGGGCCCCCTCCAAGCCGACCGACAGGAGGGCCCCCTCAAGCCGACGAACAAGAGGGCTCTCCAACCCGACGACACAGTGCCCCCTGTCAAGCCGACCCCGACAGAGGGCTCCCTTTCAAGGCCGACCGACACAGGGCCCCCTCAAGCCGACCGACAGGAGGGCCCCATCAAGCCGACAGACAGAGGCCCACTCAAGCGACCGACAGAGGCCCCCTCAAGAGCCGACCAACAGAGGGCCCCCTCAAACTGACAACACAGAGGGCCCCCTTAAGCCGACCGACAGAGAGCCCCCTCAAACCGGACGACAAGGGCCCCTCAAGCCGACCGACAGCGAGGCCCCCTCAGACCACAGATCCGACAAAAAGGGCCCCTCAGGACAGACCTGACAGAGGTCCCTCAGACAGACGACAAGGGCCCTCAGACAGAAATGAAGAGGACCCCTCAACAGAACGACAAGGGCCCCCTCAGACAGAAACGATAGAGGGCCCCCTCAGACAGAACGACTAGAGCGGCCCCTCAGACAAACCGACAGAGGGCCCCCTCAGACAGAACGACAGAGGGCCCCATAGACAGAACGACAGGAGGGGCCCCCTTTCAGACAGACGACAGAAGGGCCCTCCTTTCAGACAGACGACAGAGGGCCTCTCAGGACAGACCGAACAAGGCCCCCTCAGACAGACCGACAGAGGGCCTCAGACAAGACCGACAGAGGGCCCCCTCAGACAGACCGACAGAGGGCCACCTCAGACAGTACCGACAGAGGCCACCTCAGACAGACCGACACGAGGGCCCCTCAGACAGACCGACAGAGAACCCCTCAGACAGACCGGACAGAGGGCCACCTCAGACAACCGAAAGAGGGCCCCTCAAGCCGACCGACAGAGGCCCTCTCAGACGACCGACAGGGGGGCCCCCTCAGAACAGACCACAGAGGGGTTCCCTCAACAGACCAACAGAGGGCCCCCTTATCAACGCGATCGAAGGTCAGCCTGACCGACCGATAGCCCCATCTGGCAAGGACCACTTAGACGAAAAATAAGATGGCCCCTCAGCCCAAGGGGGGACCCGCGGGTGGTCAGGGTCCCCCTTGGATATGTCCTTGCCTCTCGTTCACAAGACCTCGTTACTAACTGCCTTTATGACTAATTTTCGTTTACAATGCCCTCCCGTTCACATTATTCTATTACGAACAGAATTTATGACGAGTTTCTGGTCACAAAAAACATATTTTACTTAAAATTGCGTTAAAAATATCAAAATTTCGGACTTTTAAAAAATATTATCTCACATTAATCTATAATTTATGATGATTATTATGATATATAGGTTTATATGACTCATATTATTGAGTTGGGAGATTTCGCACACTGAAGAAATTGAGGTTTACGCAACACCAAAAAGATGCCTAAGGTTATAACTTTAAAGCCATTCAACAGACGGGACAGAAAATTTAACAGCGTGAGAGCTAGGCCAGATAACCCCAAAACATATTTTTCCTCAAACTATTGAGAAACGAGTGTTATGTTAGGGTCGATCTGACATTGGCTGCACGGGTGCACCTCAAGTCACGTGCTGAAGTTTCAAGGAAGCAACTGCATGGGTCATGTTATGTATCATCAAATGCGCTCGATGAGGCAAATATAATGCATGTTCAGTTAAGCTCTCCAACACACTTACGTGAAAAGCTATTATCATATACGTGCTGGTGACATTATTTTGTTTTTAATTCAAAAAACATAAATACAATATTTGAGAAACGTCTATCTCCATATTTTAAAACGACGGCATATATATTTAAGTTAATGCTGTGCAAGGAGAAACATATATTTTAAGTGGCCAATTATACAAAAAGTGGTTTTACTTAAAATAAAGTTTAAAATGTCAAAATTTTGGAATTTTCGGAAAATGTTTATATCACATTCATTTATGTTTTATGATGATTCTTATGATATATAGTAAGCAGTGGGAAGTTAGGAAAGCGTGTTAGGAATCACAACCATTCTATGGCCCCCATTATTTTAGATGGGAGATATCGCCCGCTGAAAATTAAAGGTTTTAGCAAATTCGGATAATGCCTGTGGCTATAACTCAAAAACCGTTTGACAGACGGGGCTGAAAATGCAACAGCTTAAATCTACGGCTCAGATAACCCCTTAGGTATAGTTTTATTGAAATCTGAGATATAGGGTGTTATTTCGATATTGGTTTGGTCGACCTGTCATGAAATGCCCCAGGTTTGAAATGTGAATCGGCACGGGAGCACACGTGCGCATTGACTGTACCCCTATAATGACGAAGACATTCAAGTTTGACCGTGGTTATACCCTATTATGCATAGTTAGGCAAGGAACCATCAGACTGAATGGCAGAGGATGTAAGAAGTAAATGCACTTTCCCTGGGACTCCCAGCGAAATTCTAAAGCTATGCATGACTAGGGTTAACACGGTAAACTATTTAATGTGTTACTTCATTATGGGTACAGTCATGCGCACTTGTGCTGCTCCCGTACCGAATTCATATATCAACCTGGTGTTACCTTTTACCGAGCGCGTCAGCTCGGTCATCGCCAGAAAGGCGTTTCACTGATAAAATATTAGTTGACCTAAATACGAGGAAATATCTTGTGACATTTTTTGATGGGGGTCGCTTTGCCACGAGGGGCGCCCTGGGTTTCATTGCCCCCATCCGAAAATGCTTCCGCCACCACTGATTGGACCTGCTGGGGCGCTGGCAAAATCCAGGCCCGGACAAAGTGCTGTTCACTGTGCCACGATATCGTTGCTAAAAATTCGTGTTTTTGTTAAACAGTGCGCTAACTGATGTCATACAGACTGAGTGCACTAAGCAACGGGCCTATACAAAATGCGTTTTTGTAGGGCCTTCATCTCCATTTGGGCCCCTCTGAGCGCCAAGGGCCCCTGGAATCAGGTCGGGACCCCCCTTGACCAGATCCTGGCTACGCCTCTGTGTACACTTACCAAGACGACCAGTAGCAGCGGGCCTGCAAATGCCCATATAAGGCCGTTATCTGTGCTGAGCCAGCATCTGCAACAAACGCCATATATTCATCACATTGAGCCAAGGCTCGTAACTAACACATTACATCATTCACTCATTCTTAACATATCAAATCATACATAACATATTCATAAAACAGTATATTACAATATTTGTAATAGTAGTCTCACGTCTCCAGAAGCATATGATCGAGGCTATAATATACGCAAGAGATATGCAAGTCGATTTTTTAATTTACATTACAGAAAATCTCGACCACGTAAAAACGCCGAGTGTTACGCGATAGCTTACTGAATAAACGGCTGGCGACAGACGTGATATTCATAAATGAGGTTCGTGTCGAAACAGGTATGAAATCGGACAAGTATTACTCATATAGACTGTAGGTGTAGAGATATGATTCGGACCAGCCTGCAATCTGCAGGGTTGGCTTGGCTAGCCATTGGATCCAGCTTTCAATCGTTCGTTGGCGCCGAGTAACACACAATAAGAAAGCGTAACCGCCGAGGCAGAAGCAACCGCCGAGCAAGCGCCGAGCAAGCGATGTGCGAATATAGACTGTGCCGCCAGACATCTGCGCCTGGTAGGCTGTGCCGTAAAACACAAATCTTCAGAGCTAGACTGCACCGCAAGACTTCTATGTAAGAGCTCGGGGATGGGGTGTTGTTTTGCTTCACCAGCAAAACACTGCCATTAGATATTAGGCACATACGATACAACTATCGTGGAATGAGTATTCACATAAGGTATTGTATTATTTACATGCACGGGCCACGGCTTTTTTAAATATATGTATTTGTTCATGTGTATACCAATAGGCAGATGAAACACACATATGCAGTGAAGACTTGAAATAAAATGTCATGTTTACGTTTGATGCAAGCTGGCTCTGTACTCCATTCCGACCATATTACATTTTACATTATTTGCATTTAAAGCGACGGATTATGCTGCAACTTGCAGAAATACAGACTTACGCCGTCTCCGTGCCATAGCCTTCGCCTTTGGTGATCGAAAGAGAAATGATAACGTTCAGCGCTGGTATGCCGTATCCACAGACGTAGAAGTAGCGTATGTATGATTGTCTTGTGGCAAATACCTGTGACGGAGAATTCAGATTGTTACAAAAAAGCATAGGTATGTGTCGAATGTTATAGATGATACAGACACGCCACTGCGCCAGCTTATTTGTATTGCATTGTAATTGCATATTTGTATTGTAATTGCAGTTACAACATAATAAATTGCAATATTTGACTCATTACATGACCCAATGTTCTTGTTAGTTAAAACTTAAAGGGACTGTCCCACCTTAAAAAAATGTGTCAAATGTACGTCGTTTGTGGTGCAAAATATGAAGTTGAATGCTCTGAAACACGATTATGGGAATTTTGTTTCTCACGAACAGTGCTTTAATTTCATAAAAAAAAAAACAGTTTTAATATTTGGGCTGATGATGTCGATGACGTCATATGAAAGAATTTTGGGGAAAAAAGAAAACCTTCACGCTGTTAGAAGTACGAACTAGTGTATGGCTAATGTATGGCGAAAGGTAAAACAATCGACTGTAATCAAACATTTAGCCAAAGAGAGACTACGACATCGGTTCACGCGCCACCATTCAAATACATTGGGGCTGGCGATTGTTACAGGATTTGCAAAATCAAACTCGAATTTCTTGTGATTCGACCTCAGGGTTGTTTTAACTTATACCATACATAATTCAATGCAAGCACGCAAAATGGCTTATCTCAACTCAAATCTTTATTTAAGGTGGGGACAGTCCCTTAACCCTATTCCCTGCGGGGGGCAGATTCTGCCCCCCCCCCAATAGTTTTTCGCCCGCCGCTCCTGAACCTTTTCGTCTATCGTCTTGAAACTTTCGGACTTTTCCTAAATATGAATGACGCGTGTTCTGTGAGAATTTTGAAAAAATCAACCCAGCAGAGGCGGAGCTAGGGTCATGTTTTTGGGAGGTCGTTACGAATGCGGGTGTGCGATGCATACTCCCTTTGTAGTTTGCGGTGGAATAAAAGCGTCAGAATCCCTTTGTAGTTTGCGGTGGAATAAAAGCGTCAGAAGCTAAGTCGATGCTTTATACATCATACATAATTTGGTTATACATATTTTGGGGCAGAGGCGAACTCAGGTACATAAAATGGGAGGCAATATTCTCCGTCAATTTAGGCCCAATTCAAATAAGCAAGATGATAAAAGGCGTTCCGCACATGGTGCCCCTCCACGTTGTTTACCTGAATACGCCTATGCACAATTTGTTACATTTAAGAAATTACAGCAACAAAGCCCACATGTGACGTTCCCACGTCCCAAACACTAAGAAAAAGCACATATTTTTCATCCAAAATTCGCCCCATATTTATCCCTGAGTGTGCCTATGATTTTGTATTTTTGTACTTGTCCCTTTCACACATTGAAAAACATGACATTGGAAGCTCAAAAACGTTTTTGGCATGCAAATAGGTCGAATCAAATGGCCACAATTACCTTAAAAAAAATGCCCCCTGGCCCCACATTTTTAAGCAAAACAGCAATTTCTGGGTCCAAAAAGAAAGAGCTCGTCATGACGAATCGAATGGTGTTCGTCCCATCGAAATCGGCAGAGCGGTTCTCGAGATCTCTGGGGGGGCGGAATTTGCCCCCCCGCAGGTTAAAGGGACTGTCCCACCTTAACATAAGATTTGAGTTGAGATAGCCATTTTGCGTGCTTGCATTTGAAATTATGTATGCGTATAAGTTAAAACAAACCACCAGAGTCGAATCACAAAGAAATTTGAGTTTGGTTTTTGACATCTCCAACAAAGAACCCTATAGTGTATTAGCCATTATGGTTCTTAATCGATGCGTCATCTCTCTTTACCCAATGTTTGTGAAAGTCGACTTGTTTTCATTTGGCTGGTAATAAGCATACACGTAGTCATACATATAGCAGCGTGAAGGTTTTCTCTATTTCCCCAAAAATCCTTCATATGACGTCATCAGCCCAAATATTAAAACGTATTTTTTTAATTAAGCGCTGTTAGTGAGAAACAAATGTCATAACCGTGTTCGGCAGCAATTACTTAATATATAGCAACACATGCGGCGTACATGTGAGAACTTTTGAAAAGGTGGGACAGTCCCTTAAACGTAATTCTGGCCGCCCGCAGGGAATAGGGTTGACATAACACATTAATATGTAGTCAGATACATGATAATTAAACTCCACTGCTCTCCTTAATCTTCAATTAGAGGCTAGTGTATCGCGTCGACTCACTTTGCAAACCATGAGGTAAATTTGAACACCTTCAATGCACATCCAAGCAAACGATGCCAGGAAGAAGAAGTGAAGAAGACCAGCAACAATAGCACAGCCCGTAGCGTTTCCGTAAGGCTGTAATCCTGATAAACGGTGAAGTAAAATGTTATACAAAGTACCATGCTAGTAACGTAGCAGCTGCTTTTCGGGGAGGTCGCAAAATCAATATCGCACAGTGGAAATCAAAATGGGATACAAGATAGTCATCTGTGAACTCCCAATCAGCAGTGTCAATTTATGAAAATGATTGGGCCCTAACGTTAACTTTATAAATTTTAACTCCATTCTAACCATGCAACGCCATAAGCCTAATGTTAAAATGTGAAATCATTGGGGGAGTGGGGGACCCGCCCCCCAATAGTATACAAATAGACACAGGTAATCCCAATTGCCTTTGGACAGCTATAAAATTGATTGCAGAAACCACTGATTTCTAGTTAATTATTAACATTAGGTTGACTAGTCACATGTGTTTTTCCATTGTGTAATCTACCGCTGTGCTATTATACATGCTTATATTTTACCATAAATAAGTGCATAAATTGGCAGATGAGCACACCGCAGAGCTTATATACTGAACAACTCAGCAGGCACTTACCTTCGAGGAGAATAAGCTCGGCGATGAACAGACAGAAGCAGAGATTGCGGTGAACCGATGTTCGCTCGCTCCTCAGCGTCGGGATGGCTGTGAACACCACCAGACAGACGGCTAGACTGAGTAGACTGATGACGCAGCCGATAGTGGTCAGCCAGCTGAGAGCCAGGTCCAGTACCTGACGCTTGACCTGACGATAGATAGACGGCGACTGATACAGATACAGATACAGATGCATGTATTAGGACCCTCCATAGTATGAATTGTGTGGTATCCACGTCGTTATACAAATGAAATACCGCGCGGAAAAAAGGAAATACAACACATAATGATTATAAAAATACAGTTGATAAAACACGGTGGCAAATAGTGGCAACTCAGCCTGGCTATCGCCTAGCCTCTGGTGTTAGGGCGTTCCAGGCGCTCGCGGCTCGGTACGCAAAGCTGCGCCTTGCGAAACTCCGTCCGGCACGCGGGGCAGCTCGAGCTGCGGCCGCCTTCACTGGCGCGCGTGTGGCGGACGGACACGTCGGCACGCCTCACCATTCGACGGCGCAGCAGTTCTGAGGCGCTAGGGTAAGTGATCAGGTTGCGTACGGCGGCAATGTCGCGTTCTGTGATCATGAAATCGACATGAGGCCACCCGAGCTCGCGTAATGATGGGGTAACATGTTCACGCCGGCCGAGGCCAGTTACAATGCGAACGCCGAAGTTGATCGCCTTTTGCACGCGCTGCCTCTGTGCTGCGGTACAGTTACCCCAACACCGTTATACAATAGCGATGTGAGGGAATACGAGAGCTTCGACAGCAGGACGTCTGACGCATTTAGGCAGTATGTCGGATTCGCGCAAGACCCAACCAGCACACAATAGGCAACGCTGGGCGACCGACCTGAGACGTGCAGTTCCATGACAGGTGCGGTGCTCGATGACAACTCCCAGCCACATTGACGCCTTTGCGGGAGAAAGAAATTTCATCGTCTTTCCGAAATGAAAGAGAAGTCGGCAAATTGACTTTTGACGCGAAGATCTGAGGACGATCATATCCGTTTTGGCTGGGTTGATTTAGACGGTTCTGTGTGAACCACTTCATAGCTATAAGAAGAGAGCTTTCAATACGAGTTTTTAGGGCCTGAAAGTATGATGGAAAGTCAGCATCAAGGAACTGGGCGTCGTCAGCATACATCACGATCCTTTCGTGTGGGAGGTGCGGTGGCAGATTGTTAGTAAAAAGGAGAAAAAGTACAGGTCCCAGGATGAATCCTTGGACCACCCAGTGGGTCACGTTGAGTGCGCACGATCCACCTCGCACGGTCTGGGTACGCCCCCGCAGCCAGGCCGAGAACCACTCGCGTTGGACGCCATACCACTCCATCTTGTCCAAGAGACGCCCGTGCTCGACGCTGTCAAAGGCCTTAGACGTGTCAGCTGTGACGAGTGACATCAGCATGCCTCTGTCAATGTTGTCTGTTGCGAAATTGACAGCGTCGAGCAGGGTCGCCTCCGTGGACAGGCCCGGCCGGAAGTCATACTGCTGCGGGCATAGTACATTGTGAGATGTGAGGTAAGACATAAGCTGAGTACAGACCACGCGCTCGCATAACTTCGCCACGACAGGAAGGACTGATATCCGACGATAGTTATTGGGGTCCGCAGTGTCACCCTTTTTGTGTAGAGCGGTAATGGTGGCAGCCTTCACTATCGCGGCAATACACCAATTTACGATGCAATAATTGACAAGTCTCAAACAAATGCGGACCCACCACTGAGAAAGGGTACTTCTTAACATGTGGACAGTTATTCCCATCCAGGAGCACCACGCACGGGACGACTCATGCCGCCTTTAGTGCTGCCGAGAGTTCCAGGTAGGGTGGCAGGATACGGCAGAGAAACGACCCAGCAGCACACCCGGAAGCGGGCGGGCGAAGCGGCCTCCCAGCGTCACTCCCCGCTCCAGCGCGCGCCGCCACGTCGGAGCCGATGACGAGAAGAAAGTGATTTAGGTCGGTACCCGGCCACTCAGGATCGCGCGGCGTGCACTGCTCGTCCTCGGCTGAGCCTTTCTAGATGAGACCAGGAACTGTCTGATGTTTCTTCCAGGTCTTTGGAAGGGTATAAGTGTTGAAAAGAGCAAGAGTAAAGGCAGCCGCTCGCGGAGCGGTTTTATGACCACTTCTTACGGCCTTCGGCTTTTCTAAACTCCTTTTCCGGTGACGTCGCGCGTATGAGGTCCCTTGTCCCGCGCGCGCCTCGGTCCCCGAGCTGCCATGGGCCTCCCGCACCGAGTCGTATATTCAACCATGGACACGGTCTGTGCTTCACTCGTTGCATGGTCCGCATCGCATGTGTTGCGTTGATGATGGGATCCCCATACTATGAGGAACCTGTTCCACATGTCGCTGTGGAGTCAGCCTCGCTAAGACTGTGTCATGTCGGCTTGGAGGATGGTCGAGACAGAGGGGCGTCCTTGTTGACGGTCTAATTGCCCGCGTGGACCGAACGGTGACTGATGTTCCGGACCGCGGCGTCATCTTGAATTCGTGGACAGATGCACGTGATTGAATCATGGTCGCTGATGTTGCATGCCGTCACTCCGGGCGGCTCGATTGTGCGGTTCTGGTCGGTCTTGTACGTCAGCAGTGTCGATAAGCGTGTTCTCGCGACCAGGACGTGTCAGCCCGTCAATCGGATCACTGGCTTAACGACAAGTCGGCTTAGCTGTTTGCGCGTACGACATACACCTGGTTTCTCAGATGAAGAAGTCGAAGTCAGTCAACGGAGCGCATAGGTTGGATCGATATCGCCAGACGTGCGTCAGTTGTGGCGAGGTCGTCGATGGCTGCGCGGACCGGACCAGATGAGAGTGCGTACACTGCGTGCCAACGATGATGGTAGATCGGCTGATGTCTTGCAGCCAGAGTGCTTCGAGTGTCCGAAGTTGACAGTGGGCACCCGAGCTTCTCGACATCAGTGTGCTGCGGTGGACGATAGCGACTCCACCTCCCGTCTTCCTAGTCCGTCGATCGCGACGACTAGGAAACGACGATGATAGGTTTTAGTCTCTGACAGCCAGAAACCACGAGGCTTAACAGCTTTTGCGCTTCTGCTTTGCGGATATTTGGTTATATTTGACATTGTTTTGCAAAGAACGATCAGCCATGCACTTATTTCTACCACCATTTTTTAACCCTCGCACCGACGGGGGTCTGAGCCAACTTCGAACCGACGGGGGGGCGGATAACCGGCCCCCCCACGAGATCTCAAAACTAGCGCAACGTAGCGAGAACGCGAAAAATCGGCGTGAGTTAGGCGTGACGAGTCTAGCGAACAACATACTTAGCTATTTTTGATGTCAGCGGTCAATATTAGTCACCAGAGGTAAAAAAAGGTCAAATTTTCCCATATTCGAGTAAATTGAAAACTGCTTCACATAATCCGGAGTTAGCTCAGTAGCTACAAATAGCTTAGGAGCAATCCGAAAAAAGCACTGCATGCTCTTTGAAACCGACTTTCGCAATGTTCCTCAGATTTGAGATCAGTTCAATTAGTAAAGCTCAGAGGTCAGCGAACGGTCAAAAATCTTAACTTTTACTGAAACAAAAGTTTTTTTAATAAACTTCTTAAGTCGTTACAGGTAGGAGCAGCTCATTTGACACCATCATGTTTCTAAAAGTCACGCGCTCGAACCATATATCTTTTATCTAAGTAAGGTCAAACTAAAAAATTTGACCTGACCTACCGACCTGAGGTATGCAAGGTCAGTCAATTTTATGTCTATGATGGAAGAGTGGACAAGAGAAACAGAATGGTGACAACCACAGATCTCAATTCTTACAGTACAACATGTAGTTCATTGTAACCAAAAACCATATTCGACCTTTTGGCACATTGGATTTGACCTTAACGCAAGGTCACGAGACAAATACAACTTAATTTTAGTTTTTTGCTATCAGAATAGTGATTAGGTAAACTGACAACATTTAGCCAGGTTTGTTCGATTGGTGCGCATTTCAATTTGTTCTCCCATAGACTTATAATGGGGGTCTCAAAAATTGACATGACTCGGTCACCGAATAAAAAATTCCAGACAAGAACTGTAGAATCGAGGCCTTTATTACACACCTGTGAGTTCGAACTGATTGCATTTCACCCACTGTGGCTTCAGGCAAGATTCAAACTTACAAAAGTGACTGGGTCAGGTATATTATGTGCACCTGACAACGTACCTTTGAAAAGTTAGGAAGTCAATTTTTTCAGAAATGTGCGGAATCTGAGCCCGAACAGCCATAACAAATTTGGTCGCGCTACGCGCCGACCGTTTTTCCGCTGTTCCGGAAAAACCTGTGGGGGGGGGGCGGATATCCGCCCCCCCGTCGGTGCGAGGGTTAATAAACACTAACGCTACCGATAATGACAATTTGTCAAAGAACAATCAGCCATTAATTTATTTGTACCACTGTTTTCGTATTTATATAATATAAACACTAACGCAAACAATAACAATACAGATACACCGCATATGCCAAACCTATACTTCCCGTTCCTTTATGGTTGAATAATACATGAACAATGAACATCTCCTCGAGTACCTACATTATTTTTACATCGCCCATCGCGCAGTGCAATGGGTAGGCAATAACACAATCCAAACATTGGCACAAACATGTCGATCTGGATAGATGAACCCTACTCACTAATCCCTTCTCAATGATGCCGTTGATATCCATCAGAGTGGCGAAGCTGGTCAGGTGGTTACAGAGACACTCGACAGACTCGTCAGTTATCGTTCCCAGATAACAGCCAGCCGTAGACCACTGCCGACACAGAACAAATGGTGTCACAATAGACCATCGAACAACAGTAGCACGTATGATAGCCGTGTCCCGTTCGAGGTTACGATTGAACATCCCATCTCGTCTCATGACATGGATGACAGTGCTTGAGTCTTTTAAAATACAGACTACTTGGCAAGTCGACATAATAGTTCGTTTAATTCAATTGAACATCTTGTGAATGAATATCTTTCAAATAAACAACGCCTAGCAAAAAATCATAGACTTATCACCCTAGTTTTGAGCACCATTGCTTTACATTCCCCATTGGTCAATGTGCGAGTATTAAAGGGAATATAGCACCTTTAACATTAGTTTTTAACTGAGATAGCCAGATTGTCGGGTGTAGCTGGAAACCCCAATCACGAATTTTTCCCTCAAAGCGCTAGTAGGCTG
This sequence comes from Semibalanus balanoides, assembly GCA_014673585.1. Lineage (NCBI taxonomy): Eukaryota > Metazoa > Arthropoda > Thecostraca > Balanomorpha > Balanidae > Semibalanus > Semibalanus balanoides. The sequence goes on from VOPJ01008490.1 coordinate 176,141, forward strand.
AGTTTCAACGCAAAACCGTTGGTCATATGTGGTCATATTTCACGTCACAAATCCCGTGACGTTTCGCATACGTCATCAGTAGTTACTCCACTGTGATTGCCATCCCGCATTCGGCTTTTGACCAATCCGCCAGTATTTCAGTTACCTTGCGTCCGCCCGGACACGCCACCGACGGTCCGTCAGGCGCTCGGCACCAACTACGTAGTTGGTTCACGTATGCTTGCCTTGTGCGTGCCCCCAACGTCCCTACCCGGCACGAGCGAGCGTCGGTCGACCCAGCCAGTCGCGTTTTTACGCTACCGGTGCCACCCAGCGCTGCGGTGCCGGCACAGCGCTGTCACTGCGGGCGCAAGATTTGCCGTTCGATGCCTCCTTGTGACGACACAAACTAGTCTTTGGTGACTCAGATTGTGTGACGTCACATGTAAACTTTCTATTTTTCAAATTACACCAATCTGATTTTCGAAAAAATGAATCCGGGACCGTATCAGGGCATTCTTCTTCAGTCTACAATACTATTTCCAAAGTGTATATTCCCTTTAAAACTGATACGCTCATTATTCTCAGCCCCTACCTTTTCGCTTGTTTCGTCCCAGATGCGCCACTTGATAGTTTCCTAGAATGGAAGGCAGTGGCGGAACAGCGGGTCATTGAACACGTGAGCTCACATTCAGAACCTGGTGAACGTTCACTGACGTAGTTGCCACATGCGTGACATATGGAGAGTTGATGAAAAGGATTCTACGCAAATCGGTCATTTCTGCTCGTTGCAATTCATCTGGCGCTTCTGTAGAACGGAATGAAACGGAACAAGGTTAAGGTTTATTTTGACCGTATCGGCGTTCATACCGCGTCATTTCTCAAGGCCGCTACCTTAGCGGAGATTTTGACGCCTTTAAGTTGCGCTCGGTGCCACTCAATGATAAAAGACCGGTAGACGAGTGGGCGCTTCACCTTAAAATCATTTCGTAAACTAATAAAATTAAAAAGCACAGTCGTCACTTGTAGAAGTGACAAAAGTTATGTTTAGGACTGATCAGCTTCAGTTGGATGACACCAGAGCACATTTTGTTTCCTGTAGCCGGTCTTGTTGAACAAGTACTGTGTTAAAGGCCCATAGACGTCCTGGCATAAATTTTGATTACGCTTATACTTCAACCAGTGTAAATATCAAAAAAAGCACACCCAGCGATGACAGACAAAATAATTTATGTGTGATAAAATTAAGTTTTAATACAATAACGGACTATCCCCCGTTTTTCCCAGCAGCTTTAAATCTGGTTCATCAACGGCCTCACAACCGAACAGCACGAATTATTGTGATTTTTACCCGACTGGTTTCACCATGCCTTTCTAACTGACCAGCTAGCACACATTACCCAAATAAACAACAGAAAAACATACATGACCTCACATCAACGGCTAAGGAACGGACGTGGGGTTCTACATTGTTCTATTTATGGGAGTAAAATGCATGCCTTTGAGCATTTGAGCATTGAGCACCGTAGAGCAAGTTACCTCAAATATTATAAATTTAAAACGTTAAGACAAGCGATACTTTTCTACCCTACAACATCACAATTTGTCACAAAGGTTGTATGCCACAATTAACCTACCATCACAAACACAGCTCAAGCCTTAGATGCGAGATACCGACAAGGGACACAATACATTAGCCATCGGCTGAATTTCGTTTGGCACACTGTGGGTTATGCTATGCTCGGTTTTAAGTGTAAAAAAGATAACATGTTTTTTATGATCACATTACTTAGTTCTTCATATTTTAGAAACATCGTACTTTGATGGTGAATTATTGCCACTTGTTCAGCGCCGTGCGCCTACTACGCTAACCGCCATAGCGTTTCTTTGTCTGTAATTCTGTATTTTTGTGTAAATTTGACGCACTGTAGAACAATATTGGGGAATACAAAATATACAGGGTGATAGAACGTCAAATTGTACGCGACGGTTGTCTTCTTGTTAAAATATGCCTTCGTTGCTGACGCCAAAATTACATGCTGTCAAATCGTCGGCTCCGTGGCCGGTGCGTTGGGCAAGCGGGTGGTTTGCCTGTGGCGACGCTGGCATTGCCGCAAAAATACTTCACGTCAAGTCGCCCGCCGACCGGGCGCCGGCCTGCCCGCATCGCTTAGAGACGGGCAATATCCATTCAACTCTTATTATGATGACTCTGTTTAACACATCAATTCAAATGAATTGAACAAAATGTCATTAAATAGTTATTTATCTATGCAAATATTGTTTTAGTTAATAATTTGCATAAAACAGAGCGCAAGTATATAGCCAAGTTCCTCTTGGTACTTGTTCTCATATATTGCCTATTACTATCGAAAATGAGCCGCTTACCATTACAGGCGACCCGATACGAAGAAAAAAGTCGTGTGTACCACAAGACGTTTTACTTTGTGAGTCTTGCAATAACCATAACTACGCCATAATATTCAATTACCATTAACCCAGTGGGTCCCAACGTGTCTTTTGATGGTATCACATTTTGATGACCAAAATAACTCGCCTTACTCCTTCTCTATAGTGCAGACTGTAATTTTCGGCTTTGAGCTTTGCATAATATATATAGTAGATACAGCATAATATATTCCTGCCCGGGGCTGGGACATAGAGTATTTTTCGTGGCTCCGAGTGGAAGATAAGGATATCTTTCTAGTAGAGTTTGATTTTCCATTGGGTCTGCAGTACAGGAATATTTTATCTTTTGCACTCCTCTGAGATGCAAAGATAAAATGTTTAATGACGCGTTTCAACGATTAAGTGAAATAATTGCTATATTTTGCATCCCTTGAGATTGCAAAATGAAGGTCACGCCGAGTTTCGGCGAAAAAGCAATGCTGAACTGAATTAGACTAATCAAACTCTACCTAGAAAGATATATAATTTGTTCATTTTTCCTCGTGGAGAAAAAGGAAAGCTTTTCCGCGCGTGTTCCTGACAAAACCTCTGCTCCTTTCGTTCGCTCGTTTTTTTTCAGGTTCACACGCTTGGAAAAGATACCCCTTACTTCCACTTGGAGCCATTTGAAGCCATGCTATATATCTGCTTCCAAGGCGATATGACTGAAAAAAAACGAGCGACGAAGGACGCGAGGTTTTGTCAGGAACACGCGCGGAAAATATTTCCTATCTTCCACGAGGGAAACATGAAGAATTATATATAAAGAGTTTGATAGGCTAGGTAGAGTTTGATAGAGTCCAGTTCAGTTCAGTATTTGATTTTTCGTCGAAACTCGCGTGACCTTATTGACGCGTGACCTTGCATCTCAGAGGGATGCAAATATAACACAATATTTCACTTTATCGTTGAACGAGCATTCAACATTTTTATCTTTGCATCTCAGAGGAGTGCAAAGATCAAGATATTCCTGCAATGCAGACCCAATGAAAAATCAAACTCTACTAGAAAGATAATTTAGTGATCTCATCGAGTTTTTTATCGAAAGTACCGAGGACCGGTAGGTCCAAGGTACTTTCGATTAAAAAACTAGGTGAGATTATTAAATTGCCAGGCATGCCAGCCCAAGGGTCGTAAAGTATTTCCCATACATGCTTAAGCGGCTCAGCACCAAAATCTATATTGTCTGAACCAGAACGTCCAAACTTTTATCTTGTTGAAAGTTTTATGTAAAAAGATACGGAGGATGACATCCTTGAAACCGTGATGGAAAAAGTCGCTTGAAGAAATATATGCAACCAAGAACAAGGAGACAAAGAGGAAGACAGCCTTTTGGATCCAAAAGCTCGAAGAGGAGGCCAAAACATTAGGATTAGAAAACAAGACTATCGTGGATTTGGACCCCAAAACAGGTGCATACATTTCGTTGTTTTTTGCAATAGGTGCATATGTAATTGTTTAAGGTGCATTCTTGTAATAGGTGCATCTGGTTATAGGTGCATACGTAATATAGATGCAATATGCATACGTTTTTGTAATAGGTGCATACGTCCTTGGTTGGTGTGTTTTGTGTTATTAGACATGAAATTAATAAATCACGATATCGAAGGTTTATATCAGCGGTGGATCAAACATAGCATTGTGAAGGAAGCATATCACTCTATAATCAGGAAGGGAGCATTACCCATACTGCTCCTTTAGGTCATCGTATGACGTCATACAAACTTACGTCATAGATTTAGCAGAGGGTGGGACAACCTAGCAACGGGCGGGACAACATGTTTTACCATATGCCGGGGATATCAAAATACATTAGACGGAGAGGTGTGGTACAACTTGGTAAAACACAAAAGCCCTAGGGCAAATTTGTTGTACCAGAGCGCGTGAAACAGTGTGTGTGTGATAACATTCTGACTGGAATTCTGAAAGCTTTGTCGACTTTGCTCCAAGACTTCTTCTTATTTTATCGAAGTTAAAATTTAACTATAAAATAAATAATTTTTGTCTGGTAAGGGACCTAGTTATAACGAAAACATGATGTGAAAAATATAAAAAACACATTGAAGACTTTCGCGGCATATGGTAAAAAGATATCCAATCTAACCCCACTCGTCCGGCATTATAAATTTGTCGAGACCTCTGTGCTTTCTATCCGTTTTGACCTGGGGCACGTTGCACACCTCGCGTGTCTACGAAAAATACAAGAAAAGCGCCTCGTCCTTCTCGACTCATACTGAAACTATTTACACGGGCCTCATGCGTATTAAGCATTGACTGAACGATGCTGTAGTAGATGGTTTGTATCGAGGCGTTTTGATTACTGCACGAGGTCTCGCATATAAAGTGAGGTCAGTCTAAACGCCAGCTATCCAGAATTTATCTACCCATATCCTTAACAGCGAGAGTAGGAAAGTACTCTCGTACCATATGCGTCCAGTGCGGAATCATCGAGAACATATAATATAGAGTGTACCAGACTCACGCGCTAATGCTTTTACATTGCTCGGGCATATGGTAATATATAATACCACACCTCTGGAAAAATTTGTTGTAACACTATTTCTCTCATACTCCAAAAGTGTGATATAATGCAGTGATATTTAAGCCTGAGCTTTCCCACTTAGACCGGTGCCGAGTGCGATAGATATCACTTCCAGTCTCCCGGTGCGAGTACTTTCAGCGGCATTCATTCATTGTAACGTGATCTACGTGTGGAGAACATAATATATACTCGTAGGTGATGCCATCTAGGATCAGGAGTGTATGTAGGTATGGACACTGTGTTCAGGGTAGCGTTTTACGTTGTACATTCACAATACAATCTTAAAGGGACCACTGACACCTTAACATTATATTGAGTTAGGTTAGCCATTTTTGCGATGCGTGCATTCAATCAGTATGGTTTGAAGTCAAAACAACCATTGCTGAGGTCGAATCACAAGAAATTCGAGTTTGTTTTACATCTGTAACATTCCCAGTCCCAATTTATTGAATTGGGACCCTGATGTGATGTCGTCTCTCTTTACTAATGTATACAGTCGACTTGTTTTACGTTTGCATACAATTAGCCATACACTAGTCATATTATGCAGCGTTATTTTATTTTGTATTCCCAAAAATTCCTTCATATGACGTCATCGACCAAATATTAAAACGTGTTTTTTATTAAAATTGAGCACTTTTTGTGAGAAACGAATGTCATAATGTGTTCAGCAGCAATTACTTCATATTTGCACCACCAAATGGCGTACATTTGAAAACTTTTTGGAAGTGGCAGTGTCCTTTAAGCCCGCGCCCACTGGAGGGGGTGTTGAACACCCCCCTCATGTTTTTTCAAGATAACGAAAAAACGGCGGCGCGTAGCGCCGCAAAATTGGCCAAACTAGTCACTGATTATTGGACAGTTTGCGAAAATTCAAGTTTTCGTGTATAGGTCAGTCAGGTCACCAGTCAGGTCAAGTGACCCTACCTACAAAGTTTGCGTCGTGCCATGACTAACAGTATCTAAGGAATCGATATCAAAAACTTTAGGATAACATTAAGTCATCAGTATCTACAAAAATGTAATCTCGAATTTTTTGTATCGGTGACCTTAGGTCGGGCAAATTTGGGCGATCTCCCCATTATTAAGGTCAATGGAGAAATAATCAAATGCTTTCTTTGTCGACGATATCAGTCCAATTCCTCTGATGATGATATCATATAATATATGTATGATCCAAGTGCAGGTTTGCTCAGGAACATTACGGGAGTCAAATCTGAGTCATCCGAGGCACCAACACATTTTTGTCAATAACTTTGGCCATAATGAAGATAGAGACTGCAACTTACACCATTAAGTTTGTCTCGTCAAGACACATCTACTGATATGCACATGAACCTACTTGGTACCACTTGACCTTGAACCTGAGTCATTTTTTCAAGTTTGGGAAAACCCTAACATAATTAAATTGTACATATTTCAAAGCGCCTTGACGAGAAAACACGATAGCGTAAACAGTATGGCGTTATCTCTGCTTTACTATATACACGAAAATATTTTTATGCCAAATACAGTTTTTGCATTAATGAACTTCCAAGCATCAAGCTATGTGACCCTATATACAAGACAATTTTGAGGACAACTTAGGATGCAGACTCTGCAACATTTTTATGGCTAGCGATGTCTTTTGCAGAGACCTCGTTCCTTATCTCGAGAGAGCGCTTGCTCACCATTACGTAAACTTGAAAATTTGACCTTCGATAACCTTGGTGGACCACTCTGAGTCTTATAATTGACGTGAGTATGCGAATTTTTTTGAAATAGTTTCGGAAATGATTTCTTGATAACGGTTTCGAACACATGTCTTTGTTTGGTGTACGATACCTTAGCGGAAAACGAGAATCAGAGGTGGGGTGTTCAAACACCCCCAGTCGGGCGAAGGAAATGCAGAGGCCCAGTGGGGCGCGGGTTAAAGGGAATGTTTGCATTTACTCTGGCGTATCCATGACGAAATGTGAGCTGGATTTGGTTTAAGTTTGGTTTCTTTCCAAAATACAAAATATCTAGTAATTTCAGCAATTTATAACAGTTTGAACTGGAAATTTGCCACAATGAGTACTTGCGTTGTGCATCTTTTTACGAACATGGGCAAATCGCAAGAAATCATTTTATCATTTGATTTTCATTTTTCTTTCAGTGATACAATTTAATACTTCCATTTGAAATACCAGAGTAATATTTTTAGATAACTCTTATTGCGTTTTACATATGTAAAAATATTGAGACGCTTATTACATTTAATATCAATATCTTCCGAAAAAGAACTTCTTGCTCAACGTATCTGATGACAATATGCATTATGGTTTACATCGCCTCAAGCGGGCCATGCAGTAAACCACATACCAGACAATTCAAATTATCTTCCCTCGTACTCGGTGGGGCGCCCACCGATCGATTTTTGCAGTAGCTCAAAAATGAACAGCGCCATTAATGCGAAGCTTCGGTTCCTTTTCATCAATTTGACGCCTTCTGTGTAAAAATGAAACAATCTGTTCGAAACAAAAAATGACGTTATCCAATATTTTGACATCACTATAAGAGTTTGACGTGAAAAGACCAGTGATAATGCAAAATGCAATACAAAACGACAAAAGATCGAAAATAGCAATGGCTATCTCGGATTTATGGATATAGTTTCTTTTGTTCCTAAAAATGCAAAAATACGATTTTTGAAATGCCCTCAAAATAAACATTAAATATTTTCAAAACAAAATATAGGTACTTATGGAAAACACATGGACAAAATCGAACCCAAAATTCAAAGCAATCTTTATTTTTTAGCCAAATGACCCCATAAGTATGCGTACCTCATGACGCCATTGATAGAAAACACACATTCGTTGGCTTGTATTGACCAGATGAATACCACCACTGTAATTCTGAAACAGCTGGTCTCGGAACATGTCTTTTTTTACTTATATTTATCTATTTAAATTTTTGACCTTATATTACCTGACCTTGAATGGGGTCAAGTGTGCAAATGGCTGCTACTTTTGAGTTATACATGTAAAATAGCCCATAAAACATGTATCACATGACCTCTCGCCAATAGTGAACCTTTTTTAACCTGATCTCGACCTTGACCATTGCTTAAAATATCATTTTTGCTTAAAATATCATTTTTGCTTATATCATTTTTGCTTCCCAGTCCCCAATGTATTTGAACCGATATCGTCGTCTCTCTTTACTAAATGTTTATTACAGTCGACTTGTTTTACCTTTGGTCATACATTAGCCATCCACTAGTTATATTTATGGCAGCGAGAAGGTTTTCTTCATTCCCCAAAATTCCTTCATATGACGTCATCAGCCCAAATAATAAAACGCAACTTTTTATGAAATTGAGCAATATTTTTTAGAAACAAATGTCATAATCGTGTTCGGCAGCAATTACTTAATATTAAGCTCCACAAACGGAGTACACTTGATAACTTTTGGGAAGGTGGCAGTGTCCCTTTAAAGGGGTAGTTTTACCTCGCGGGCCGATACATAGAGTTGATGGTGCGTATCGCACGGTTCTTTGTAAGGGTTCGGAGGTGTCAAACTTCGGGAGATACACTATTCGAAAGCTGAGCTCACGTCGAATCTACCGATGTAAATTTGTCAAAAATCCTTTTTTTTGTAAATCGACATTTTTTTACGAAATCGCGCCCCTTTCGTTTGGCTGGGGCTATCGCCTATGGTATGACGAAAATGCAGACCAATGATATGTCTAACGATTCGTCATGCTCTGGATGTCAAGGTATAATAAAATACAGAGCCATTAAACGGTTTGGTTGATTACACGGCTGCATCAAAGCCAAGCGCTATCGTTGTCATCACTAAGGCTCACTCCCGCTTGCGCCTCACGCGCAGAATCGCCCTCGCGACTAACGCGAGCTGAAGCACCAGCGCCGCCGACTCGGCTTACGGAGCGGGCTCTCGGCAGTGACAGGACAAACGGATAATTTTAATATATTTTAATATAGTATCAATATATATTTACGGCACACATTGTGGCGCCTTCTTCTGTGAAAATAATGCCGTATGTATATCTAAACAAGTCAACTAATAAAATAATTATGTCGCGTGAATAACAGCAGATAAAACTCTCAATCGGGAGACCGGATCTGCAAAAAACTACATTAATATCTGAATAACCTGAGGAAAAGTAAAATGACTCTCCAGTCTTACCTGATACATTGCATGTTGAAAACCCTTGCTCTGCTCAGGTAACAGATACCGTTGTAACAACGTTGTGAAAAATCAAGATGCATTTTTACGTTTTAACAACGTTGTGACGTCATGAATGTTGTGAAGAAAAAGTTGTATAAACGTTGCTGTTAAACGTTACAGCAACGTTGTATCGTCACGATGTCGCTAACTTTGTTCTATACTTGGGAAGAACAGCTCGCAATGTGGTACAATGATCTAAATTGAGCATATTCACCATCTTACCAAGAATAATGATCGACCACGTAAGTCACGTTAGCTATGCTTGTCAAAAGTAACGTAGTAACAACGTTGTTTAAACGTTTTGTGAGCGTCACTAGGGAACGTTGTGACAACGTTCCTGGGAGTCTACAAAATTACACTATCACAACGTTGTGTTCTTGTGTTACAACCTTGTCACAGCGTAGCGACAACGTCAAATTGTTAGCTGGGTGTCTACTAGCCTAGCTATCCAAAGAGATTGTGACCAATTGCCAACTTCCTCCGACCGATACAAATGGTACTTTTTGACAATTGTATGAACCATATTTGCCAAACGTAGCCTCTGGCCGGGACTGGACGCCGGCCCCACTCGGCCAGCTTCGAAACTGTAAGTCTCGAAGCTGGCATTGGCATTGGCATTGGTCACGATCTCTTTGGATAGCTAGGCTAGTGGACAGGATTTCGACATGCGATGCACCGTTTGTCCGTGAGTGGCAGAGAGCCGTGACAGACTCTGTAAGCTGTGTCGGCGGCGCGCAGTGCTCAGCTCGCGTGTCGCGAGGGGCGATTCTGTGCGTGAGGCGCAAGCGGGAGTGAGTCTTAGTGTCGAAAACAGGAGCACTTGGCTTTGATGCAGCTTTGCAACCAACCAAACCATCTTATGGCTTTGTATTCTATAATACATTGACGTCCAGAGTATGACGAATCTGTAGACATATAACCTGTCTGAATTTTCGTCATACCATTAACCATAGGCGATAGCTCCAGCTAAACGGAAGGGGCGCAATTTCGGACAAAATGTCGATTTACAAAAAAGGCGCTTGATGAATTTGGGAAAAATTTACATCGATAGATTCCACATAAGCTGAGATTTCGAATGTTGTATCTCCCGTAGTTTGACACCTCCGAACCCTTACCACGAACCATGTTGGTAGATCAAGCGTATCCGATTTCACCTGCCAAGTGGTTCCCGAAACTCCCCCATTATTAAAAATAATACATTTGCACCTTTAATGATTGGCAATCATTCGTAAAATTGGAGTCGCCTCACTATTTTGAATCACCTATTTGCAGACTTTAATTTTCCTTTGAATATATCAAACTCAACACTACCATTCCGTCAGTGAATTTTTAAATCAAAACGTGTATGTAATTAATTATATTGTCAACAACCTTAGCTTCTTTCATAATAAACAGCAAGAATGGCTAAGGCTCGACTTTGGCCCGTAAATGTCAAGTGACGTTACCTTATAACACAGATAAACTTTTCGAGGTCAAGTCTCGGCGAATTCGTACGCTTCGGCATAGGGCGCGCTACTTGGACACGTAACAGTTGCGCCAATTTGACAATCAAACAGGATGAGAGCAGCCATCTTGAATTTAGCGCTAAGCAAAGCTGGGAGTAACAACAAAGACAACATGATTTGCCGATAGGTACATTGTTTCAGGGCAAGTTTGAGCGAGAGCATACATGATTATTATCCCCACTATTCATTTAACCCGCGCCCCACTAAGGGGGGGGGTGTTTGAACACCCCCTCCTGTTTTTTCAAGATAACGAAAAAATGGCGGCGCGTAGATCCGCCAAATTTAACATAACTAATCATTAATCCTTTCCGCACATTTTGCAAAAAATTAAGTTTCGTATCGGGTTAGGTCAGGTCACCAGGTCAGGTCAAGTGACCCCACCTACAAATCAGTTTACGGTCGTGCCATGACCACAGTTCTTATTAGATCAATATCAAACTTTTAGGATTACATCAAGTCATTAGTATCTACAAAATGTGTATCTCGGATTTTGTATATTGGTGACGTGAGGTCGGGTCAATTTTGTGACCTCCCATTATAAGTTAATGGAAAAATTAAAATGCTTTATTTTTTGACGATATCAGTCCATTTCCTTCTGGACAATGTTATAATAGGATATTGTGTATGATCCAAGTGCAGGTTTTGCTCAAAAACCCTTACGGGGTCATCTGAGGTCTTCTGAGGTCACCAACACCTTTTTGTCAATAACTCTAAACATAATGAAGATAGAGAAGTGTAACTTTCACCAATGTGTTTGTCTCGTCAAGACACATCTACTGATATGCAACATGACCTAATGATCAAATTTAACATATTTCAAAGCGCCTTGGCGAGATAAACACGACGGCGTAAACATGATTGCGTTATCTTTTATAGGTAAAAAGTTATTTGCGAAAGCATTTTTTGCCAAAATCATCATTTTTTACTTTAATGACCTCTAGAGCTTAAACTATTGACCTGAGGTCAATTTGGAGATTAAAACAGCGATTGCAAATTTCAATGGCTATCGATTGTCATTTGAACATTTGTTTCTAGATAGCATAGTTTCCGAGACATTTGGAGTTTTCTGGAGCGATGTCCTAAAACTGGAAAATTTGACCTTCGATGACCTCTGATGACCTGAGTTTTGACGGTAGCGAAAAAAGTTGAAATGGTTTCGAAATGATTTGTGATAACGGTTCGAACAGTGGTTTGTGGTTTTGGTCTACGTGCCGTAGGAGCCGAGTTAGAGGGGGGGGGTGTTCAACCCCCCCCCCAGTCGGGCGAAGGAAATGCAGAGACCCGGTGGGGCGCGGGTTAAGCTGCTTTTTATAAATCCTACGGAGGCGGCGATATCCCTCTAACGTTACATTACTGATCGCATGATTTTGGATATCAATGATCACTGGCCATTATATCACTGGTGCCATATTGCACTTGAAATAATCCTGAGACCTGAACTGCACAAGGAAACATCCCTGCGACCCTGATGGCTTTTCGAACCTGCACTTTTCTTCCGTAAGTAGACAGTCCATGTTGGTGTACTCCACGAAGACGATGCTGGTGTTGCCGCTCTGGTTGAACCTGCCGACCTCGTCTGGCAACGTCACTGTTGAGCCCTGCTGTGTGATGTACTCGAGGTTACCGGCCAGCGAGCTGAACCGGCCCGTACGTAATCCTACAGACCAAACCGGCACACTAGGTTAGTTGCAGCTGGGTTGGAACTAAACAAGTGTTCCATAATTTGAAATTTTGGGGCGTAGAATGTCTCATTTTCATTTAATTATTTATTGTATCGCCAACAGATTATATCCACTAATAGGCGAAGTCATGAACCGGTGGTAGTAGCATTATATAGCTATTGCAGTTTGTGACAAATCATAGAATACAATTGAAATTGTCACTATTTGTACACGTAATTCACGTTTGCTTGCCACGAGCGAAAAAGAGTAGTTTATTTTTCTTCCGCGATTTGGAAAGCCTGCAAGAACGTCGTATCTCCCCGGCAAATGGGTGCACCATCACGAATACGATTTCTGGCGGCCACTCACGGACAGTGCTTGAGATGAAGTCTTCATGGCGGTTGTTCAAGTAAGCGGCCAGCAGGTAGGCCGACTGTTCGACGTTCTTCTGCAGGACAGTAGACGTGTAGGAGCGTTCCGTCTCTGGCATGCCGTGCCAGGAGGTCTGGCCCTGGGTCAGACCGCTCACCAGACTGGTCACGTTCGCCAGGTACCTGCCGAACGACAGACACCCTCAGTTGGAGAACTGAATATGTAATGTTTACCTGCCACCGGAAGACAATGTGAGCTAGTGAGCTAAACATACATACACGATCTAGAGCACGGGCTCTGCTACGGGAGGGGGACGCGTCCCCATTATTTAGCCCAGGGGAATTATCCACATTTTTTCTTCTTCTGACCAACATGATTGCTGGTGAATGGAAATAAATGCCCAGCTGTGCTTGTTAGTAGCTCGCTGACGGCACCACATGGATCCCCTGTATCCCGTGCCCGTCACCCAAATTGAAAAGTCGTGGCGGAACCTCTGATCTTAAGCAGTGGTTCACAACAGCAAGAGTCTGGTTACCCCGTTTTTTAATGACCAGAATGCCTCGTTACCTCTTCCTCATTGCGCAGACCACACTTCTTGGCTTTAAACAATGCGTTACAGCATATCCTAAGGAGCTTACTTCTAGTGTCATCTAGAGACAGGCGTGTTAGTCGAATATAAGGAATGTAAGTGATGTTGTTCTTAGCCTGAAGCAGCAGGTCCCACGTTTATCAACACTAAACCGTTCAGTTCACAGAGCTGACCATGATTGAGCATATCGGTTCTGATTATGTTTGCCATAATGTGGCGACGATTGCCAATGATAAAGAAGATGGGGGTAATAAATGTGGGTGCATTGCGCAATGTGCACTGAGCGCCAGCGTCACATGAATTAGCTATAATTTCTCATTTGGCTGCTGAATGACCATTACTCCCGCAAAAAGGCTCCATTACCCCTTATTTTAGAATCACTGAGTCTGGAGAAACAACAAAATACATTTTATCTACCTGCCTGATCATTGCTAGCAAACATACTTTATTTTATATGCAATTGCACACTAGCACTACTAATTACATTAGCAGGGGTGGTAAAATTGCTTTGAGTGGCCCCGACCAAAAGTCGCACATGAAAAAATTACCCCAGCCAGCTACTAGGATCATTTTGGAGTTCCCTATGCATAAAGGCACGTACAATTAGCGCAGGGCGCCGGAACTCTCCGAAAGTTTGGGGGCGGCTGTGAGGCATTCTGAGTAAATTATTGCCAATGCAACGCCATAGGCATAATGTTGAAATTTGAAGTAAAGTTTTGGGGGTGGCCCCCTCGCCCCCCCCCCCGGTTCCTGTGTCCTTGTTCAGGCGTTTGTCAGACATAAATTGTTGACTGTTGTTTTTTTTCCTGCGGAAATAGACGCTGCTATACTCCGTTATATTTATCCTGATGGCGGATGCCTACGCATAAGGCACGCGAGACACTGAATGCCGCCTGGTAAAAACACTAAATCCTCTGACCGTCAGTAAAAACCTATGACTAAATACCACAAGGTCTGGGTTTGGTCGGGGGGTCGGGGCCGGGGCCGGGGTACCCGACCCCGGCCCGGAACCATGATGAGAAATACCTTCGAAGAAAAGTGTATCTCGAACTACGCCACGTGCGCAAGCGAAAACGGTATTAGATAGGTATTTCTCATCCATGCTTAGACTACGTGTATCTCATTTTTCGTTCGGAAATATGGTGAAACTAAATCATTGGAAATCAAGAGCTGAAACGCACTGCTAATAAATAAAAATGTAAGTGATCATACATACCGACTGACGTGATTATGATATCGTGATGAAGAATACATCTAATGTGATTTTGACGAACAGTATTTCTAAGGATTATCACTTGTTTTCACCAGAAAAGGCAATAGTAAAATTTATTTTTACTGTCATTTTGCCCCCGGGTACCTCATCAGAATTAACATTTTGTCCCCGACCTTGTCCATAAGGACAGAACACTTTACCACCCCTGTACATTAGACTGTGATCTCACTACTTACTGTGTGGCGACCTGCTGCTGCTGCTGAGTCTGGCCGCTGAGCTGGGCCTGCTGCGTCGCTACCATCTGCGGCAGCAACTGCACCGAGCTGATGACGTCTTCGGACGTCAGCGGCTGGCTCTGCGACGTGCGCTTCGTGACGTTGGTCGCCAGCTCAGAGACGATGCTGGAGACGGGCTCAATTCCGTTTTCCAGTCGGGTCTTGACATCATCCGTGTTGATGGTTTCCGAACGACAGGATCTGTGGGAAGTCTGGCGTCAACATCGTCTCCATAGGTGGTTAGAAACATCACGAGGTGAGCAGCATGGTCACGAGGTTGACGCATGTTCACGAGGTGGACGGCATGTTCACGAAGCGACCCCTGCCGCAGGGATTTCAGAGTTCAGGTATAGTTATGCCATAACATATATATGGATATGAGTACGTTAGTGCCATGTTCCGTTCATAAAAAGTTATGCTTATTATATTGATATTTACTCACGAACTGATGGACGTATAATTCAATAGAATCAGACAATTGCTCGTGACTAATTACCCAGGCAACAGTCAACGTTTTAACAACGTTGTGAAAAATCAAGTTGGAATTTCACGTTTTAACAACGTTGCGACAACGTCGTGAATGTTGTGAAGAATAAAATTGTATTAAGTTCGCTGTTAAACGTTACAGCAACGTTATATCTTTGCAATGTCAAAACTTTGTTCTAGTAACTTGGAAGAACATCTCGCAATGTGGTATAATTATCTAAATTAAGCATATTCACCATCTTACTAAGATTATTGATCGACCACATAAGTCACATTAGCCATGCTTGTCAAAAAACGTTGTAGCAACGTTGTTTCAACGTTTTGTGAGCGTCGTAAGGCAACGTTGTGACAACGTTCCTGGGAGTCTACCAAATTAAACTATCACAACGTTGTGTAGTTGTGTTGCAACCTTGGCACAACGTTGCGACAACGTCAGATTGTTAGCTGGGTAATGATCATCCCTGTTCACTTATACAAAAATTAGGTGATATTAATAACGTATTCTGAGCGAGTTAGGTTTCCCTTTGCCAACAAGATTATAATTCGGAAGTGCAGGTTAAATCCATGCGAGGAATTAACTAGATCAGAGGGATGCACTCACGACAAATCCGGGTACTGAGAGCTCCACTGGCCGTCCAGGCCGCACGTGTAGGTGGCGCTGCCTGTATAGCCGTTGCTGCACGACTGGTTCACCGTCCACCCGGCGGCAGTCTCGGGGAACGTCAGACCGTACTCGTCGAACCTGACGGGCGGGCAGTCCGGATTTCGACCAACAAAATTGCTGGAAAATGGAAATCAATGCCCAGTTGTGCCTATTTGTTTCTCGCTAACGGCGACCACATGGCTTCCCTGGATCCCGTCCCAGACACCCAAATTGAAAAAGCGTGGCGGAACCCCTGATCTAAAGCAGTGGTGCACAACAGCAACTAGCAAGAGTCTGGTTACCCCTTTTTTAATGACCAGAATGCCTCATACCTCTTTCCCATTGCGCAGACCACATTTCTTGGCTTTAAACAATGCGTTACAGCATATCCTAAGGAGCTTACTTCTAGTGTCATCTAGAGACAGGTGTGTTAGTAGAATATAAGGAATGTAAGTGATGTTGTTCTTAGCCTGAAGCAGCAGGTCCCACGTTTATCAACACTAAACCATTCAGTTCACAGAGCTGACCATGATTAAACATATCGGTTCTGATTATGTTTGCCATAATGTGGCGACGATTGCCAATGATAAAGAAGATGGGGGTAAATGTGGGAGCATTGCACAATGTGCACTGAGCACCATCGTCACATGAATTAGCTATAATTTCTCATTTGGCTGCTGAATGACCATTACTCCCGCAAAAAGGCTCCATTACCCCTTGTTTTAGAATCACTGAGTCTAGAGAAACAAGCAAATACATTTTATCTACCTCCCTGATCAGTGATCATTGCTAGCAAACATACTTTATTTTATATGCACACTAGCACTACTAATTACATTAGACTGTGATCTCACTACTTACTGTGTGGCGACCTGCTGCTGCTGCTGAGTCTGGCCGCTGAGCTTGTGACGCCTGTCGCGTCGCTACCATCTGCGGCAGCAACTGCACCGAGTGATGAACGTCTTCGGACGTCAGCGGCTGGCTCTGCGACGCTGCGCTTCGTGACGTTGGTCGCCAGCTCAGAGACGATGCTGGAGACGGGCTCAATTCCGTTTTCCAGTCGGGTCTTGACGTCATCCGTGTTGATGGCTTCCGAACGACAGGATCTGTGGGAAGCCTGGCGTCAACATCGTCTTCAAAGGTGGTCAGAATGGTCACGAGGTGGAAAGCATGTTCACGAGGTGAACGGCATGTTCACGAAGTGATGACCCCTGCCGCAGGGATTTCAGAGTTCAGGTATAGTTATGCCATAACATATATATGGATATTAGTACGTTAGTGTCATGTTCCGTTCATAAAAAGTTATGCTTATTATATTGATATTTACTCACGAACTGATGGACGTATAATTCAATAGGATATCAGACAAGTTGCTCGTGACTAAGTACCCAGGCAACAGTCAAACGTTTTAACAACGTTGTGGGAAAAGTCAAGTTGGAATTCACGTTTAACAACGTGCGAAACGTCGTGGAATGTGTGAGATAAATTGTATTAAAGTTCGCTGTGTAAACGCTTACAGCAACGTTATATCGTTGCAATGTCAAAACTTTTGTTCTAGTAACTTGAAGAACACCCAAGGGAAAAATCTAATTAAGGCATTATTCACCATCTTACTAGATATGATCGACCCACATAAGTCACATTAGCCTATTGCTTGTCAAAAAAACGTTGCAACGTTGTTTTTCAACGTTTTGTGAGCGCTCGTAAGGCAAACGTTGTGACAACGCTTCCTGGGGAGTCTACCAAATTAAACTATCACAACGTTGGATGTAGTTGTGTTGCAACCTTGGCACAACGTTGCGACAACGTCAATTGTTTAGCTGGGTTAATGATCATCCCTGTTCACTTATACAAAATTAGGTGAATATTTAATAACGTATTCTTGAGCGAGTTAGGTTTCCCTTTTGCAACAAGATTATAATCGAAAAGGTGCAGGCGTTAAATTCCATGCGAGGAATTAACTAGATCAGAGGGATGCACTCACGACAAATCGGGTACTGAGAGCTCCACTGGCCGTCCAGGCCGCACGTGTAGGTGGCGCGCCTGTGTTTCAGCCGTTGCCGCACGGCTGGTTCACCGTCCGCCCGGCGGCAGTCTCGGGGAACGTCAGACCGTACTCGTCGAACCTGACGGACGGGCAGTCCGGAGTGGAGGGCCACGGTGGCATGGCGCACACCGTGTACAATTGCTCTGACTTGTCACATATCTTCATATCACCCGTCTCCAGGGACAGGCATGGGTGCGCCTCATTCAGGGGAACATTCAAATCGACAACTGGCCGCGGCTCAGACGCATTACCAACCACCCAGATGAACGTGATATTGGGGTGTCCCGAGTCGGCCACCAGCTTCTTGAGGAAGGTCACATATCCAGAGTACTCAGGGCTGACCAGATTGTAGACTAGGCCGCCTCTCAAGGAGCCGTGACACCAAATCCAGCTCTGAATATCAAAGGATTTGAACGACGGGCTGACAACGTGACACGTGCGCGTCTTCTGGTGGTATGTGGCGCCCTGGCGACACTGGGTGACACTGTTTGGGTTGTTGTCGTCTCGGTACCGCAGGTAGAGCCACATCGTCACACTGTAGCCGCCCCCGAAGGTGCAGGCACTGGGGTGGAGTGCGGTTAGGAAGTCGATGCTAGGAGTGCAGGTCTGCTTTCCCTGACACCTGTCGGCAGAAAGGAACAAATATGCAGGGGCGTAAGAACTCATTTGAAGTTGGGGGTAAAAACTATTCAAATTTTGGATTTAACAGTCAAATTAAAAAAAGTATAATTTTTGGGTCAAAAAACGTTTTTTAACCGATATTTTTGTAGAACTCGTCATATCACGTGTTATAACGTTTTCATTTCATTTGCTATTTGCTTTAAAACCATTTTTGCGATTTTTCCAACATTTAGCTACTTTCGACCAAAAAAGCCATGTAGTTACGTCACTAAAACTATAATTTTAATATTTTTATATAATTTTGATTACATAGTTTATTAGTTGATTAAAAACATTTGTATTAGTTGATTAAGTAGTTTATTTAACCTTCGCCAGTGTAAGAGGGGTTGAATGCCACCACTCAGTTTTTCCGGAATAACTCACATAGTTTTCAACCGATCGCAATGAAACTTTCATCACCCTACTTTGCAACAATTTGACACACACTCTGAAGATTTATAATTTTTACCCGCATGAACCATGCCCTTTGACCTGTTTCTCAAGGTCGTCTTTGGCGAAACTGGAGTCCCGTAGTAACGATCCTTGAAACATGTGTAGGTTCCTTCATCAGGAGCATAAGCAAAGGTGTTTATAGGTGACAGTTGTGGGTTCTGCAAAGATTGCTATTTCTATTGATCTTTTCAGAGGTCCACCGAGGTCACTGACCTCCGATGACCTCATGTCTTTTTTCGTCTTCTGTCCGTTTTCAGTGCAGTTTGTGACGCTTATTTCAATTATGGGATCCATCTTTCATAATTGTATGTTCCTCTGGGGTCATGCGCTGCTATTGGTCAACCGAGGTCACTGACCTCAGATGACCTGACATAAGCATTTTTCAATTTAGCAGTTTACATGTCATTTTGTGATGCTGATTTCAAATTTGGCGTCTATTTAGCATTGTAAGATGTTTATTTATGATTTTAGCTCGATAAGTATTCATTTTTTACACAATTACGATTTGATGACATTTTGGCTTTGACATGACCTCAAAGGTCACTTAATGACCGGGACCGGGACCTTAAAATCAGATGTCAATGCATCCTTCCTCTCGTCACAAGAAGCACGCTCGTTTTTAATCGAAGCTCTTGCTCAATTAGGGGCCAAACGACAAGGGGGGTCGTACCCCTACACATACTGGCGCTCCCGTGCGCGAGAACCGAGGCCGGGAAGCGGCGCCTCCTTTTTAGTGTTGTGCAACAGTACAACGGGCTGCCGCCTGAGGTCCGTGTCCTGCCACTTAGAACTTTTAAACGTGCAGTACATGACCTTTTAGCAGTGGTGGGCAACTTCCGTTACTCCGTTACTCCGTTACTAACGGAACTACTTTTTCAGTAACGGAGTAACGATCTCGTTACTTTTCAAAACAGGTAACGGACCAAATATCTTCCGATACTTTATAATTAAGTCCGTTACTCCGTTATTCCTTTAAATTTTTTGTTGAAATAATGGGCCGGTGTGAAAAGGACGGACACCACTAGTGGGCAAAAATAGAAGTGGCATATACAAACCGATCTCTTACCAAACGAATCTCATCTCAGGTCATCTGAGGTCAGTGACATTGGTTTACCCGTGTAAGAAAATGACCCCAGTGAAACATATTATTATGTAAAATGGATGCCAAATTTGAAATCAGCGTCACAAAATACCATTGAAATTGACAGCTCTGTCAAGTTATAGGGCATTTTGTGACGCTGATTTCAAATTGTATACGCTATTTCTATGGCCTAAAGGCCAACAAAATTATTGCATCCATTTTACATCCATTTTATAAGGTCAAGATCAAGTCAAATAACGTCAAAACTTGAATTTGATTCATCTTTAGAAACGCAAGTTTCTAGACCGGTCTTGTCTCAGAAATACAGCGGTGACATTTTTGTGTCTCTATCTGGTAAATAAAAGCAAAGAAAGGAAACTTAACAAAAATGACTTCATAAGTTTTGTATACTTAGTGAGCCATAAGTCGGTCCCCCAAAAAATATATTGTTTTGAAATTTGATCTGGGTATCATCCATACTCATTACTCATTGTATTCAATTTTTTAATATTTCCATTTTTTGTGAAAAAATTGCTGTAGGAATCAGTTTTATTTAATTATTTTGAGGGGATATTTTTTTAATCAGAGATCGTTATTTTGAGAGAAAAAAAAACGTAATAATCGGTATTTTGTTTTTGTTTTGCAATTGTCTTAAAAACTTGATTTTCTATAATTGTTCAAACATTTAACATCTTCGACAAAAAATGGCACGACATGACGCCATTAAAACGTCATTATCTCGCACAGTACTACATCACTATCATCGAAATTGCGCGAGAAGACGTAAAATTGATATGGCGCAGATGGTAATATAAGCTTCACATCGATATCTGGCACCGTTTCTTAGTTATGGAGAAAATCCGGGAGGTGGCAGATTCATCCCCCCAAACATTACTTAAGTACGTTAAACTTAAGTAACGGAGTAACGGACTTAAGTAATTTCCGTTAAATTTGTCCCAAAGTAACGGAGTAACGAGTAACGGAACTACTTTAATGAGTAACGGAGTAACGAGTAACGGAAATACATTTTAAGTAACGATGCCCACCTCTGCCTTTTAGTAGCATGATGTGAGCTAGTTTTTTTATATTATTTTCGAATATGTATATCTCAGCGAGTGACAGACTTAAGCATACTTGTGCGTGTAATATGTGTAACGTGAATGCTGTGTGTGTTGTGCTCGCGTGCATATGCGTGTGTGTTTGTGAGTAAGGGAAAATGTCTCTGCTTTTATTTTCTCTGATCTGATCGTGTGCAGTGTGCTTGGTGTCATTTTAACATGTCTTCACCTTATACTTATTATGACACGACACTCGGAATAGCCTTTGTAATTGTAATCTACATAATAAAGGGCAAATGGAAAACCGTTTGACCGTTATGGAATCAAAAACCCTTGGCTATGGATACAAAACCCGTACAATTTCTGAATCAGCATAATGACAGGATGGTTTTGGACAAACAAAAATTTTACCATGACCTATCTGGGTTCACCAAATGACCTTGACTTGAGGTCAAATTTGAATTAACGTACCAGGTCACCATGTATATTTTTCAAAGGTCTGGACGAGACAAACACGAATGGTGTTAAAAATAATCGCTTTATTCCTTTTCGATAAAAAAGTTATTCGGGAAAAACAAGTTCTACCAAAAACTGCAATTTTTTACCTGCGATGTACCTTTGGAGCTTAATTATTTAATTGAGCTCATTTTGAGGACACCAATCAGATGGCATTTTTAATGAGCTTTCAATTGCTATTTCGATCGTTCCAGGCTTATCAAAGTTCACAAGACATACGGGGTTGTTCGAAGCAAGAAAAACTGTGAAAAGTTGACCTTGATGACCTGTAGCGACCTCCAATATTGAACTTAGCTAAAAATAGTCGTGTGAGCTTCGAATGTACATGTGAGAGCTTTCGAACGTTTTTTTTGGCGTCTTTTTACCCCTTTTCTTATCGAGTAGAAAGGGGGGTGAAATTTGACCCCCCAACATGGCCGGAAGTTGTCCTCGGAGGCTCTTGCTGGATAGGCAGAAAGCACTAGCTTTGTGTCCATCCGGCCCAAGATGCTCCTCAGCAGCGATATGATAAAGGTTAGGTAAGGTTCGATTATGCTTCATAACGCATGGCACATTCAATGCTCCAAGTAATTCTGAGCTGTTGTGTTCGCGGGAAGTTCAACAAGTGGAGCTGCGTTTTTCGGCAACTTGATGGAATAAGCTGGAACCACGGATTTGTTCAAGTGGTGCCTTTGTTGTCAGTATTGTTAACATTCTTTTAGCATGGAAAGTGTAATCTTTGGACGTGACTGGGGTATGGATTTTTCAACTTGTGCTTAACTACGCAACACTTAAAAAATACATCAAGTGTGTCATTATTGCTAACATTAGGTAATAAATTGCCCGGGCAGCGCCGGGTATCCCAGCTAGTATTTATATTGGAGAGTGTTTTAATTGCCAAATACAAATACATTCTCGCAGTAATCTTGCCTTACACGGGCGAGGGTTAACATGACCCCGATGACGATGGTATCGGTGGCGGGTTGTGTAACATGAATACACAATTTTTGGAGGGTTTAAAAAGTTTTTGGTTTAGTTCCGGGAAAAGAGACAGTTTTCGTTTTCTAAATCACTGCTGAGAATTCAGATGTTGTAAATTTGGGAGGTTCCGTCTTGCACAGTTTTTTGGCAATTTGTATTGCATCACTTTCACGTTTCAGCCATTTTTTGAAAGTCAAGTCTCAGTCTATTGAGTATCCTACTCAGCTGTTTGCACCCGCAGACTTAAGCAAAATCATCCTTTACCGTCATATTTTTCACGTAACAAAACTTCCAAGTCAATAAAAATGGAGAAGCGGGCCACTTTTCTGACACTGCGCTGTAGCGTCGATGGCGCCTGAACGGCCACGGCCAGCAATTTATTACCGTGTTTTCCAAAATGTTAAAACCATTGAATTGCCTTTCACCGCCCTCAACGCCGACCGAGCAGGAACGGCCGTGGCCGCAAAGGACACATGCATAATGCGACGAACAGTGGAATCTACGCACTGGTTTGATCAACATTACCTTTTGAGGCATCCGCCCTGAATTTGATGAAGACGTTTCGGTGTCGCTTTTTTATACATTATATTTGTGTGCGTCAGTGGCGGCTCGTCATATGAGGCAACTGAGGCCGGGCCTCACCTATTATTAAGGAAGAATGTAACGGTGACAGTGTAAAGCTTGCCGCCGGCCTATATCAGCTGACGAACATTGTCAACGTTTTGCGACATCAGGAACGGGAGACAGCTACCTTTATCGCAGTCATTGCGCTGCATTAACCCTACTCCTAGGTAGTTTTTAGCCCGCTGCTTCTGAACCATTAAGTCTATAGTCTTGAAACTTTGGGACTTTTCGTAAATATGAATGACGCGTGTTCTGTCAAAATTTTGAAAAAAATCGGCTTTGTAGAGGCGGCTCCAGGCTCATTTTTTGGGGAGATCTTAACGAATGCGGTTGTGCGGAGCATACTTTCTTCGTAGTTTGCGGTTCCAGTAGTTTGCTTTTACAGCTCACAAAGCTCACACAGCTCACATAGATCTCACATCTCACACAGCTCATTCAGCCCACACAGCTCACACAGCTCACACAGCTCACACAGCTCACACAGCTCACACAGCTCATATAGCTCACACAGCTCACACAGCTCACACAGCTCACACAGCTCACAACATGCTTCAACACAGCTCAACACAGCTCACAACCCCACAGCTCCACTAATAGCTCACATAGAGCTAACATAGCTCACATGGAGCCTCACATAGCTCACATACGAGCTCCACAGCTACACAGCTTTCACCAGCTTACATAGCTCACCAGCTTACTAGCTTCACACAGCTCAACACAGCTACACAGCTCACAACAGCTCACACAGCTCACAAGCTCACACGCTCACACGGCTTACAAAGCTTAAACACAGCTTCATACCAGCTCACACAGCTACACAACTCACTAGCTCATTATAGCTCACAATAGCTCACTAGCCAACACAACTCACAAAATCTCACACGCTCAACACAGCCACACAGCTCACAGGAAGCTCCACCAACAGCTCACATCAGCTCACTACAGCTCACACAGCTCACACAGCTCACTATTTATCAGCTTTAACAGCTCATACAGTTCAACACAGCTCACACAGCTCACACAGCTCAAGAGTCACACAGCTCACACAGCTCACACAGCTCACACAGCTCACACAGCTCACACAGCTCACATAGCTCACATAGAGCTAACATAGCTCACATGGAGCTCACATAGCTCACATAGAGCTCACACAGCTCACACAGCTTTCACAGCTTACATAGCTCACACAGCTTACATAGCTCACACAGCTCACACAGCTCACACAGCTCACACAGCTCACACAGCTCACACAGCTCACACAGCTCACACAGCTCACACAGCCTCACACAGCTCACACCAGCTTCAAAACAGCTCAAACAAGCTCAACAGCTCCACACAGCTTCACACAGCTCACACAGCTCACACAGCTCCCCATATCCACACAGCTCGCACATTTCCAGGGCGGTTCTCCATGTAAGGCAAGGTAGGCAATGCCTACCCAGTTCGGTAGCCTTCTCCCGATACCGATATTTATCTCCCTTCTTTTCATTTTTTACCTTCGATTTTTACAATTCTTTGCAATCGGAATAGGCCTTTTTTGGAGCAAATTTTCCAAATTTTCAAAGATTTTTTTTATTCTAAACCATAAATTAAGCACAAACGCATGAAAGCCCTTGCCTAAGCTTGCCTACCTCGTCCTACTAGATTATCGACCAGCCTGTGCATAATGTATCGGGTCCTGCTCGTAGATAGTAGCTGTAAGGTAGGCAAAAAACTAGAAAATCGAGAAAACACACCTTTTTTAAGCGCAATAACTTCCAAAAATAAATATGACTGCAATACCCATTGTTATTTTAGGCTCGTACTGGCTTGCTACATAGGGGCTCAATTATTATTTCGAAAAGCACTTTTTGAATGTGTGTTAAAGGGATTATACGGGTTTCCGTCCTGAAAGGAAATGCATTCTTTTGCAGTTGTATGTGCTTAAAACACGTTTAAGATATGTGAGAGTGACCTCGTTGCTCATTTAATCCATTATTTCAGCAATTATCAGCGTTTAAACTTTGAACTTTTTCAAGACTTGTATCGATACGAGTACTTGATCGGATACTGTCCACCACTTTTTAAATATCTCTAACCTTGGTTCCGGGTGGTTCGGGCGTAGGCAAGACGGCTGTCCTATAACCTCAGCAAGTACTGCAAAAAGTTCGCGGGTGCAATCAACCCGGCCCTTTGAAACGTCCTTAATCGTAAAGAAGATGCATTTTCAGAAAAATGGTGGTAACCGTGCCTTCTACCACCTTGATAAAGTACGTTTTACTATGTACTCAATTATTCTGGCAAAACCCGTATAACTTTAATGTAATGTGTCGCAGCGCTCTGCCTGGTGGTATGAAGATTTGAATGTGTGCTTGGCGCGCTGTGGGTACGAGCTGACTCGTTGTTCGTCGCTGCGTGTACGTGACGTCTCAGCAGTTTGGTGCAGATGACGGCCCTGGGTCTGGCTGTGAGATGAGGGTGCGGCGGAGGGTGGACATGAGGTAGCCGCATGCCGGTCGGCGGCAATGGCTGGTAGAGAACGGGAGTGAGGATGGTGCTGTTGGTGTAAAGGAATACAAGAAACAGACTTTGTTTGATTTGCGTACAAGCCTCCTTTGGCTTATAGGCATTAAGCTGGTGGAACTTGAAGTGGTCGAAGTGGTGCCGCTGCACGAGCGACAACGGGTGACGGAGCGGCGGGAGGAGGCAGCCTGAGACGACACCGGCCTTCGACGCCGCGCTCCATTCCGGAATTTTGACGTTCGGCAAATAGTGGAGTGGCTCGAGAGGCGAGTCTTGCTATGCGGCCTCCGTCGAGTATCGCTAATGGCGGTACTGCGACGCGCCTGCGGGGTCGGCGCTTTTGCCGTGTGGTCGCGGATGCCGGAGGCCACGCGGTACCATCTGCCGCAGGTGAAGGCGAAAATGTTGAAGGCGTTCGCCATGGACCCCTTCACAGCGCAGGCGGAGATGGTGCGGCGGCGCCTGCGCCCCGGTGAAACAGCCGACGTGTACTACGTCGCTTCAGCAGCTGGCCGAGCTGATGGAGGATTGTCGGAAAGAACATGATATCTTGTTCTTTGTAATGGACTTCCCCGAAGCAGTGCAGGCGGCCGGTACGCGACGCTGCGAACGACGCCGACGTCGCGCCTGGACGAGTTCTGGATAGGGCCAGATGGCTCTCTCCAGAGCGTGGTTGGCGGCGCCGGTCGCCGCAGTGACAGCGCGCTCGAGTGGAAAGGTTCAGCAACGCGGCGAGGAGAACGCAGCCGACTTCCCTCGAAACATCACCGGAGGACCCGTGCGGTGTTGGTTGTGCGGCCGACTCGGACACATCGCGCGGGTGTGCTCAAACGGCCGCGGTTGAGCAGCATCACCACCAGTTGTTCCGCCGGTGCGCGCTATAGCGCTGGTGGACGAGCAGCCCCGCCAGTAGTGGCATTTACTGCCAAAGTTTACGGTGGCAGTAAACGGCCGACAGTGTCGGGCGCTGGTCGACACGGGGTGCGAGGAAGTGATCGTGTACGTGGGGTTGGTGCGCGGGCGAGTGGAAGCGGCGGGAAAGTAAACATGACGGCGGTCACGGTAGTTGTGGTGCGCGCTGCGGGGAGCAGAAGTGGTGTTGGAGGCGCAGGGCCGTCGGGCGGCGGTGCGCGCGGTAGTGGTTGAGGAGCGGTTGTTAGGGATGGACGTGCTACTTGGAATGGTGGGAGTGACAGCGTTGGGAGGCGTCTGTGTATGGGACGGCGGTATGCGGTTCGGAGACGGGCGAGACGGCGGGGGACGAGTCGCGGCGGCGGCGGGCAAGGTCCCGGGCGATCGATGTATCGAAACGGCAGACTTTGTGGCGCGATTCCACGACGGCGTGTGGACGGTAAGGTGGAAGTGAGCGGACGGCGAGGGGCCCCGGGGTCTGCGGAATACGGTGGCGCAGTACGCCGTGCCGAAGGCGGCACGGGAGAAGCTCGATGCGGAGCTGGAGCTGTGGATGAAAGAAGGGTGGTTGCAGCCGTACGATGAGCGGGAGCACGGGCCGGCGCGGGGGCTGATCCCCACTCATGGCGTAGTCCAGCGGCCAAGGACAAGGTGAGGCGGTGCTGGATACCGCCGGCTGAACGGCCACGTGGCGCCGCACACTGCGGATGCGGACGTGTGCTGCGAGCAGCCCGCAGATGGGGCGGGGGGGGGGGGCCGGCCCCCCCCCCCACGGGGGGAAACCAAATAATCGGGGCCGTCATCGACCCTGAAGAAGGCATTTCCTGCAGCTTCATGTGATGTGAGCTATGGCCCTTTCAGACGTTGGCCCGTGGATGGTCGTGGTATTGCTTAACTCGTTGGGATTCGGGCTCAGCGTTGGCTCCCGCTGATCATGCGCGCTGTGGTACGCGATCGTGCTGGTCCAAGGCCGGGTCTGGAGGCTGCGTGCTGCCGTACGCGGACGATTGCTGGTCGACGAGACCGTGTGTCGGCCGCGGAGGTAGCGCAGCACTTCGCCAGGTTCGAATTGGTTTGCAAGGCCCCTGAACGCGCTGCGGACGGGGCGCGGCTGCTGGGACTGCACGTGGGGAGGGACGCTGAGAACGTGCTCCGGTGGAGGCGAGACGGAGGGACACCGGCGCAGCCACCCGCCAAGCTCACGCGACGGTCGGTATTCGCCTGGGCGGGACAGCTGGTCTCGCACGTGCCCGTCGCGGGATGGTTGCGACCGGCCGTTGCGTGGTTGAAGCGGGTAGCGAACGCAGCGACCGCCGGGTGGGATGATCCCATTGACGACGCTGCTGTGCGCCGGCAGATCGACGAG
Organism: Semibalanus balanoides; assembly: GCA_014673585.1. Lineage (NCBI taxonomy): Eukaryota > Metazoa > Arthropoda > Thecostraca > Balanomorpha > Balanidae > Semibalanus > Semibalanus balanoides. The sequence goes on from VOPJ01008490.1 coordinate 204,248, forward strand.
GTAGCCAGGCGGGTGGCCGAGGCTGACCCTGCGCGCGGCCAGTGGACGTCGGAAGGTGACAGCTGTGGTATCTGGACTGAACGCTAGCCTCGATCGCCGAGGGTGTGGTGTTGACGGGACCCCGACTCGGACGTTCCTGTCATCCGAGACGCTGCAATGGTTGCGCCCAGCTGCGACGTAGACAGCCCATCCATGCGGAGCTGGAACGCGGCCGTTAGCTGCCATCCAATATGGCGTTGGCGTGAGGGGTTCCGTCGCATCCAGCTGCGAACGGATTTGCCGTCACAGTTCAGCGGTTGGCTCACCGACGCGCTATCGGGAAAGCAGCGGCTGCGCACGAAGGCGCAGTCAGAGATGCTTATCCGGCGGCGCGTCGGAGTGTTCAGGCAGCTGGTGGCTGAGTACAAGCTGCATGTGGCGGTGACGCTGGTGCCAACGGCAGCCAATCGTGCTGACGCATTGTCGTGCGTGCCAAAGGAGTGGCTCCGGCCCGCGGCCCCGGCAGCGGTGGCCGCTGTCAGAAGAACAGCCACGGCAGACGAGATCCGAACGGTTCACGAGAACATCGGACATCAGGGGGTAAGGCTTCTGGTACGCCCGTCGTGAACTCGGCACCGCGCAAGTGGCGAGGTCGGCTGTGCNCAGGTGCGTAGGAAGGAAGTGGTTCTCAATTCCAGCACTGCAGCAGACCCGCAACACTCGTCAAATCTGACACCACCGGACTGCGCGCCACCTAGGGAAGAGTTGCGCACTACTAGTTCGGATTTTTAGACTAGCCCTGAGATCGGAACTTTTGCCCTAGCACTGTACAATGCTGGCTTTGCAAAATGTAGACCAACTGTCATGAATAAAGATGGGAATATGAGGGCTTAGCACCAACAAAAAGTGGTCAGGATATTTTGTTATATTCCTAATACTTGTACACGTTCAACCAGACTACAATCGTTCCAATTTCAAGTAATTCATCGATATATCCCCACCAGAAAGTTTGTGTACTTGCGACGATTAGTCGACACTTCAAAATGTCCTAATTGCAGTGGAATAGATACTATAGCCCATCATTTCTTCGTGTGTCGTATGGTTCGTTCTTTTTGGGAAAGTGTTTTTGCATATATAAATGGACATTATGCAGAGCGGCTGCAACCCACCCTGCAAAATGTCTTGTTTGGCTTGCTGAATGTTCCGCATGTTTTCAACTTGTTAATTATTATCGGAAAGCACTATGTTCATACTTGTTATTTGCGAGAACGGCCGATTGTGTTTCATGCTTTTTTAGCGCATGTGTCTGACGTGTATGCGACGGAAAAAAAGGTGGCTGCTGGTTGCAGTAAGAAGACAGCAGAATTTCGCCACAAATGGAGAATGTTTAAAGACTTAGAATAAGATCGTGGCAAAATATCAGCGATATCATGATGTTCACTAATGTGTTCTGTTTGTGTGTTTGATATGTCTTGATGTTTGTTTACGGACAATAAAGTAGCCCTCAACCCGCGCCCCGCTGGGGTATCCAGCGAACGCGCCCGCGGGGGGGATTCTGCCCCCTCCGTATCTTCTGAACCAATTGACCGTAAGCGAGACGCGGCAATACGGCAATCGAAAGGTCTCGTTGATACGCACCCAAGCATACGTGAAGTTGCGAAATAAAGGTCACATGTCCAGGTCAAGGTCAGGTAAAAAGGTCAAAGATGGAGTATATTTTAGTTTTGGGCCATAATTTGTTTATCCCAAAGCCTTAAGATTGTAACTATATGAGGCACAAGTGCTCTCAAAAGGTTATTAATGAAACTCTGCATTAAGCAAAGTGAAATTTTTAAGGCCAAGGTCAAGGTCAATATCGGGTCACAAAAGGGTCAGCGAATGGCAAGAGGTTTACGAAAGTCATGCGACATAATGTTTTTATGGGTTCCTTATACACGTGGTTATTCGATAATGATAACCCGTTTTGACAATCGACTACCGTGAAAGGTTCATATGAGGTCAAAGTCAGGTCAATATGAGGTCAAATTGTAAAATTGTATTTTTTTAACAAAAAAATATAAATTTTTAGTGTCCAGTTTTGTCCTCCAGAAAAACAGCTGTGATATTTATTGTCTCTATCTGGTCAAAAAAGTTTCAAAAAGCTATTGCAAAAATGACGTATGAGTTACTTACACCTTGGGAGACATAAGTCATCAAAAATTCAGATATTGCTTTTGAAATTTGGTGGGTTTTTGTTTATACTTAGGTCTCTTACATATATTCCGGTTTTTTAAATATTTTTGAAATTTTTTTGTTTTTTGTGAATAATTTTCTGGAAAGAAAATCATTTTTGGATTTTGGGGGTCAAAAACTCGAAATTTGCAAATCTGAGATAGCCATTTTGAAGCCAATGCAATTTCCACCTTTTGGTGGTTAATTTATAGAATTGCTTCTTTATCTCCATTTTGATACGAATTCAAAACATTTCATCGTTTTTGTCACAAAAATTGCATGACATGACGTCATCACGGTCCATTTCTTCCAAAAGTATTTATGCATTTCATTCAAAAAAAAATTGGAGAAATGTCAAACATTAATGTGGGATTAAGGTACTGAAAGTTACACGTCTTATCTGCATGGTTTTTGTGAGTATTGAGAAAAATCGCGGGAGGGGAGCAGAATATATGTCCCCCCCCCAGCGGGGCGCGGGTTAAGGTTGGGGCAAAAAAAAAAAAAACCTTGAAAAAAAAAAAAGGAGACCGGGTCCTCACCTATTAATTAGGAAAGAATGTAACGGTAAACGGTGTAAAGCTTGCCGTCGGCCTATATCAGCTGACGAACATTGTCAACGTTTTGCGGCATCGGGATCGGGAGACAGCTACCTTTATCGCAGTCATTGCCCTGCATTAACCATATTCCCTGCGGAGGCAGATTCTGCCCCCTGGTAATTTTTCGCCCGCCGCTTCTGAACCGTTACGTCTATAATCTTACAACTTTTTGAATTTTCGTAAATATAAATGACGCGTGTTCTGTCAAAATTTTGAAAAAATCGGTTCAGTAGAGGCGGCTCCAGGCTCATTTTTGGGAGGTCTTTACTAATGCGGTTGTGCGGCGCATACTTCCTTCGTAGTTTGCGGTAGAATAAAGGCGTCAGAAACTATGTCACTGCTATATATACCATACATAATTGGATTCTACATATTTGAGGGCAGAGGCGCACTCGGGTACATAAAATGGGAGGCGATATCCTCCGTCAATTTAGGCCCAACTTCAAATAAGTAAGATGACAAAAGGCGTTTCGCATATGGTCCCCACGTTTTTTACCTGAATCCGCCTATGAGCAATATATTACATTTAAAAAACTACAGCAACAATGCCCACATGTGACGTTCCTATCGTCCCAAACACTTACAACACATATTTTCTGTCCAAAAATTCCCCTATTCTCATCCCTGTGTACGCCTATGATTTTTCATTTTTGTATTTATCCCTTTCAAGTTTCATATATCAAAGACAATGACATTGGAAGCTCAAACGTTTTGTGCATGAAAATCAGTCGAATCACATGGCCACAATGACCTTTAAAAAAACATTTGTATTATTTTTTGCCCCTTGGCCCCCCATTTCAAAACAAAAAAAGAAATTTCGGGGTCCAAAAAGGAAGATTTCGTCACGACGAATCGAATGGTGTTTATCTAATCAAAATCGGCCGAGCGGTTCTCGAGATCTCTGGGGGGCAGAATCTGCCCCCCGCAGGTTAACGCAATTCTGGCCGCCCGCAGGGAATAGGGTTAAGCAACAGCCCAACAGGTTCGATCACGCTATTTGGCAGCCCTTTAAGCTATAAAACATTTTATTTTTAACCTATGTAAGACATTAATTGTGTTAGCTATGGCGAATAAACACAGGCATAAAGAGAAACAAGTAGGCATAAGAAAAAAGCAACGGAGTAACGGAGTAACGGACTAAAAAGTAACGAAGTAACGGAACAAAAATGTAACTTCCGTTACTCGGTCCGTTACTTTTTTAAAAATGTAACGAATCTTACTCCGTTATTCAACATAAGTAACTTCGTTAATAACGGAGTAACGGAGTAACGGACTGGTGCCCACCTATGCAATTTATATACTGTATAAAGACAGCTTACCTAATACTATTATAAAATATATAAAACAACCCTATTTTCACTGCGCTCGTTTCAAGGTCAGGTCAGGTCACCAGAGGTCAAAGGTCATTTCATCAGAATCAACACAAAAATAAAAACTGGGCATAGAATGATGTTCCTTACTTCATTGCCATTCAGAAAATGTATGGTTTTCTAGGAATTGGATGATTTGTTGTGGAGTTATTGGCTAAGTCATGCAAGGTGGCCATATGAAAATGCTGGAGGCTATAACTCGGCAGCCGAAGCGCCAATCAAGCTGAAACTTACACAGCGATTCAGCGCCCCAGATAACCCCTATGACGGAGTTTTATCGAAATCAAAGATGTAGGGTGTAAATTTGGGGTTTTCGCTTGTCGATCTGTCCTGGAATGCTCCTCCTGTTACTCATAATTGAATTTAAAATAATTGACTAGTATAAAGGGCATTGCGAACTGATCGTCGGTTCACTTGCTAGCACAGACACCCAACTCCAGCTGCAAGCTGACTGTATAGCGTCTGCCCAGGAGTATTTATGACCCACATTCTTGTACATTCTTTATTTATTGCCCACATTCCTTCAACCAAAAGTCAAATATATTCGGCTGGAGAGCAGTGTGTTTCATGGGCTGGGTGAACCCATGGGTGCCCACTCAATTCTACGATTGTCTGGGCTGGGTATGCATTTTTCGACTTTGTATGGGTACTGGGTGGGCATGGGCATGACAATTTTTTAGTCATGTCAATTGCCGTTATTGTTTACTTGACAGCCAGATGTTTAACCAGGTAAATATATGTTAATAAATGATAAAGGACACTTAAACAATAAATTTGGGCAATTACATGAGAACAATAAATCATGGTTATTACCTAGCAGTGGTGAAAGATTGAAAATCCCAATCATGTCCGATCCAAAGTCTGATCCTATGACAATCTTGACCGAAAGTGTTCGATGAGTCAAAAGCCACAGCAAAATACACAGTGCGTGATATTTTCTCGTTGATAGCATTGCAAGTAAATCTTTAAATAACTGGTTCACATTTTGTGAAATAATTATCTGCTGTAATATGAATGGGCCGGACTCGGGCATGGGCCTCAATATTATGAATATTGAATGGGTCTGGTCTGGGTTGGGCTTGGTGTTCATGGGGTTGCTGGGCTGGGCTTGGGGTTTAGGCACCCATGAAACACTCTGCTGGAGAGCCTTTCCAGCCCAGAAAACATGCAGATAGGGGTTTTTCAACACGGGCTTCAAAACTGCTATCTCAGTTCAAAACCCATGTTGAAGGTGAACGATTTCCTTTAAACCTGCTTCAAGTCTTGTGTAGCAGCCGTAATTTGTTGGTATACAGAGCAAGCTCCAGATTAAATGTTGTAACTTCGCCACCTGATAGACGCGTTGGAACCAGAGACTATCATGGGGGCCCAAATCCCAAGCCCAACCCAGCTGAAACCCATGAACACCAGGCCCAGACCCAGACCAGACCCATTCAAATTCATAATATTGATACCCATGCCCATTGGGGCCCACTCAGATAAGGCAGATAATTATTTTCACAAAATTCGCAACCATTACCCTAGCATGATGACTTTCATAATATTAGCAATAAATAATAATGGGCACCTGTGTGTTGCTGCTGATTTGAACTTATCGAACACTTTGCGGTCAACATTATCATATTGGATCAGACCTAGGATCAGACATGGTTTAAAAAATATGACTGCCCTATTATTTACCACGATTTGTTGCTGCCATATAATTGCCAAAGTATATTGTTTAAGTGTCCTATATCATGTAAAAACATATTTCCCTGGTTAAACATCTGGTTGTCAATTACAAAATATATCTTAGCGACATTATTCCAAAATTGTCATACCCATGCCCGCACAGTACCCATGAAAAGTAAAAAAATGCATACCCAACCCAGACATTTAGAGTAATTGAGTGGGCACCCATGGGTGCACCCGCCCATGATAGTCCCTGGTTCGAACATCCTTAAAAAACGTACCGGTAGAGCCGACAACTGAAAACCTGTTTAGCAGCAAATGACATGATTGTCTTCACAAATGCCTTACAGCTAACCTCGGCATAGCACTCTTGGATGTTACGCCGTCTGATCTCGTATCCTGCCTGCGTTTCAGCTGCTGATGCTGGGAGCGCGGAGCCACGCCTACCTGTCGGATCGCACGCGCAGTCTGCGTGTGCGCAGCTGCAGCCATGTCAGCCTCGTTTCGGAGGCCCTCTCCAACGCCACCTCGCTGACGGACCTGGAGCTGAGCGACATCGCGCGGCTGAAGCTGCAGAGTAACTCGCTGTACACCGATAACGGGCCGCTGCGGCGCGTGACCGTGCAGCGCGTGGCCGACCTGCAGATGGACCCGCAGGCTCTTAACCGGGTGACGCGGCTGCAGCAGCTCGAGTTCTTCGATCTCGTGGCCGGCCAGCTGCCGCTCGACAGCTTCGCCGCCGGCGCCGAGGTGCGATCGGTGCGCCTAGTCGACAGCGTCGCACAGGACGTCAGCCTTAAGCTGGGCAAGGCCGCCACCGTTCACGTTGGCCGACTGCACGCTGAACGCGCTCAGCGTCGAAGTCGGCGCCGAGGTGCGATCGGTGCGCCTAGTCGACAGCGTCGCACAGGACGTCAGCCTTAAGCTGGGCAAGTCACGATCTCCGACAACGCCATCACGCGGATGGGCGCGCTGCGCATCAACGTACGCAACAACGCACACTCGACGGACACCAACATGACGATTGAGAACAACGCCATCACGGCGATGGACTCCAAGGATGTGCAGATGACCCTGGACAAGTTCACGCTGGTCGACAACGCGCTCAGCAGCCTGATGGCGCCGCTGCGGATCAAGTTCACCACCGCCACCGTCACCGGAACGCAATCGGTCGCTCGGCCCGATGTCTTCGAGCGAAGTTCATCCCGTGTCAAGACACACCCCTGACGGCGGCCCGCGTTCGCCTTCACTGTTCGGCAAGAACCACGCTGGCAGGGCCGCAAAGCGGCAAGCTACGGTCGCTTCCTGACGCCAGCAACGAGCAGCCCCGCCAGGATTGCCTCATCGGCGTATACGGTAACCGATTCGTGTGCCGTGCGAGGAGCTTAAGGACTGGTGCGAGTCGGCGAGGGCGTTCCTGAACGTTACGGAGGACTACGGACGGCTCTTCCCAGCTGCCGGATGTTTTACGGAGAGCTGTACCGCACCAGCAGAGTGCGCTAAGGACTGACCGGAAGTTGAGCATACCAGGTCCTCTCGCCACACGGCCGGACTTAAGTGCCTGAGGGGTGGAGCACGGCGCCACCTCGGCCGCCGCCGGCGTGCTGACGCTGCTGCTAGCCGCCGCCACCGCCACCGGTCTGGCCGTCTGAAAAGCAGACGACCAACTACCGCCTGGCAGACCCGCCAACCAGCCAACCATCGTTGTCTGATAGAAGATCTGATGCAGGGACAGAGTGGCCCGAGGGTCGCGGTGACGCCCCAGGACAGGGCGTCTGTCTCGAGAGACCCGATTCTAGCCGGTCCTGAGAACCTTCAGCTGGTCCTGACTCCTGAGAGACCTCCGGAATGTCACTCTGGATCAGTGTTGAACTTTCACTAATGACCTGAGGTCATTCTTATAAAAATGAATCGAGACACCGTTTTTTTTTCAGAATAGCCTCAGGACTGGAAATTTGCTATATTTGGGTATAATGTAGGATACCTACATAGTATTTGGCTATGCTGCTGCAAATCTGAGACGCTATTTCGACGCTAAACATATCCTGCGCCAAGGTCTGAGCAAAGTCTTAAAGAAAAAAATCGAGCCAGCGGCTATATTTTTTTTATAAGAACAGCCTCTGGTCCCAGAGAGTAAAAATACATAGGTGGAGAGTAAAATTGTTTCATTTTTGACAAATTATGTCATTTTTAAGTACAAATTCATTGTTTATAAAAGGTGTTATATATTCTTGTGACTCACTTGTAACTTGTGAGTAAGCTTTAATTTAATCGTAATTATAATATCTGTAAGAAATGGCGAAACGAGAGGATTTTGTTCAGAAAACAAAATAAGAGAGCAAAACTATTTGGACCCCAAAAGTCCAGGAAAAGACCAAAATTCCAAGGCTGCTCTGGATGGCCCCGAATGTCACTCTGGATGGCCCCGAGTCCCCCCCCCCGCACTCAGCGCCCAGTCGCTCTATACTGTTGCCACGCCGTGTGCCCACTCACTAGTCACGCTAATCGTCCCGAGGACCGTCACGCCGCACCGCCAACAGTGATAACCTGCCGTGATAACCTGCCGTGTTTCGGGTGCTGGTTGCAACACGCTTCGCCTTCACGGCGCTCAGCGCCGGTAACTTGCGAGCGTGCAGCCCACACAATACGCGTAGTAAATCAACATTCGCATAGTTGTGTCAGTAGATCGCTTAACTAAGGTGATACTTTCCCGTGCCTGCAAGTGTGTGATGTGAATGTCTGTTCTGGGCTTTGTTTGATGCATTAGCACGCGTACTTTGTATATGTGTACCCTGCCGTTACTGATATGTGCTCGTCGTCATGACCTCATTATCATTTGTAACCAGTGCAGTTTCAAGGCAGTTTGAAGAACGGTGTGATATGTGGCCATTTGTACTTTATCCTTCGTGGTTTGTAAGAAGACTTATGATTCTTCTTCACTAAATAGATCAAGTTCCCCATCGATTTCGCCTTTATGCTTAGCTTAACCCGCGCGGCGTAGGGGTCTGCAGCCGAACGCGCGGCGTAGGGGGGGTAAATATTACACCCCTCTTATCTTCCGAACCAATGACCGCAGCGAAGACGCGCAAAGGCGGCCGAATCGAGAAGCTCTTAATGAAACGAACGAATGCAATACCCGATTTTTTAAGTTAGGTCAAACTGTAAGGTCACAGTCAGTGCTCATATGGAAAGTCGAAGTTAATTGAGTAATGGTTCATACTTTCAATTAAAAAATGCCTTGATTAAGACTGTCAATGCACATAATTAAAGCGCGCTCTCAAAGCCGTGTACCATTNCTGTTGACATACCACTTTGTATGTGCTGTAGAACGCACCATCGTGACAGGTCAACCTGAGTACCTCAGAAGTACGAAAGGACACCGGGCTTGCCAACGTCACCACCACCAAACTAGACGAGCTGGCCTCCTTACGCTCCCCTCTATTCGCTGCGAATCCTTCGTGCGAATAATTCGCACGGAGGCAGGTAGAAGATTATGCTACCGCGGCGTGACTCGACTGAACGAAATAAATGTAGAGCCAGAAACACTATCCTACAGTAGGTTAGACAAATACTGTTGTCTAACTAGGAGAGGTGAATGAAGCCGGTGTGTATGCACGTTGCACGAGCCATCTTTTGAATGAGCGTCGTGTCTTGAAAGCGTTAAGTTGCTCTTGCGAGAAACATGTATATTTTATAGGTAGAAACACATAATTAATTGATCTTTTGCCTTCGACGAAAGGTAAGAATTGATCAAGGATATGTTATGCTCGGTGAATTCTTCGGCCGCGGCGCATCCTCAAACCATTAATGGTTTGAGAGTGGCCTGTGGCCGAGGGTTCGCCAGATATGTATATATTTGGTTATTTATTTGTTACTGTCGAGGAAGAGGTAAAATTGGTTACTGTAATATACATACCGCGTGTTTCTGAACATACTGACACATTTCATTCCCTTCCTCCGTTGGTGTTTATTGCAGCAGATACATAGTCAGGGACTCAAATCATTTCCATGATAACCTGCAATCATATGCACCATCTAGCGTCATTGTATATGGTTGTCTAACTAGGAGAGCGTGATGAGTTTCCATTCTACATTGGTTCAGACATTCTACAGCTGAACGCCCCCAGAGAACTGGGTGCTGGCCCCAGCCACCTCCTGGTCCCTCTCAACAGAGCACAAGGTGCTGGAGGAGTTCACCCGGTGCCTTCCCTTGGTGTGTATGCACTTGCACAGCCATCTTTTGAATGAGCGTGTGTCTTTAGAAGCGTTAAGTGCTCTTGCGAGAAACATGGTATATATTATAGGTAGAACACCGTTCCTAGTTCTAGAGCACGTGTTCGAAATGTGCACCATTTCTGGCCACGCAAATCTCGCCGAGGCGCACCTTTGCGAACACTTTCCGGCACTTCTGAGGCCGTCACTGATCTCACGATCTCTCGTGACAGCGCCTTGAACTCCGGGAAGCTTCGGGGACCACCTTTGAATGTTTTTTCCTTCACATTACCTCAGAGGTACAAGTAAGGGAGTGTCAAATCTGGAGACCTCGCCGGCCACGTGACGGAGGTGCCCTTGAAGATTATCCATCCCCGAACCGGCTCCTGAGCCACTGATGGTAGCGGTAACTGTATGGGTGGGACGAAATCCTGTTGCAGCCACTGTTCGTGTACGGTGTCAACAGACCTCCTCTGAAGCGCGATCCAGAACTTGTTATGGACCTGGTGATAGCGTTCTGCATTGACCATGGCCGCCTTCCCCTCATCATCTTCAATCCAGATTGGGCCAATGCTGCTAATGCGCACCATGCTGGTGCACTCTTTGGGTGGGGGTCTCGTTGTTTGATTACACGTCTCGTGGTGTTTTCGCTCCCAGAATCGTTGTTTTGCGATCTACCTACCATCAAGGTAAAAACTGTGCCTTGTCAGTGAAAACACAACTTTTCTCCCAAAAACCACCGTTTCCTCGCATTATATGCGGAATTCATTGGCAGAAGGTCGAGCGAGCAATCCTTGTTCGGCTTTCAGTCAGTTTGCCTTTCATAGGTAACTTGCAGGGTACATATAGGTCATTTTTGAGAATCATTTGCGTTGGTTGAACCGCGCAGCCCGCTCTTGCCAAGCGCCGGTGAGATTTCCTGGGGTCATTTTCAATGAGCGCGCGGACAGAATTAACCCGCTCTTGTGTCCTTGTCCACTTGTTTTGCCCAGAACACGACTTCTGGAGGTTGCTAATACTTCCAGCCCGCAGGTATTTTTCAGTTAGGGAGAGAATAGTATTCCTGGCTGGCAATGACTTAACTTTGAAATAGGTTTTGAAGCGTCTCGCCGTCAAATTGATCGATTTTGTCTCCAGTAAATTGCGGCTGCTGTTATTGGCCGCCCGCGGGCGCAGCGCCCGCTGATGTGATAGGAGCCGACCGCGAGACCGGTACGCAGTGACGTGTAGACCGGCATGACCTTGGTGGACACATAATCCAGACGGACGCCTTAGAGCACGGACAGTGAGCGACGGTGGCCGGGACAGTACACTTTCATAGTGAAATATAATAGTGACGAATACCACTTTAAAGAAGTGCTGTTGATGGTTTTCAAAGCGTTGTATTTTCCGGCATCTTCAACAAGTACTTGGGAAAGTACCACCATGTATACGACACGATCCCTTCACTTAATCGATGACGTTGCGTGCTTCTCAGCCAGCTGATTTCGCATTACTTTGAGGAAAAAAAATATGAATTATCACCAAATAATTGACATTTTAATTTGCCTTTTCCGAGTAAATATAAGTTTCTTTGACTTACTAGTAATATGATACTTAATTTATTACTTCTCTTCATCATTTATGAGCTTTTTCTCGTTTTTTTTTTTCAAGGTGAACTATTCCCTTTAAGTGACGGGTGGAGATGGATGCGCTTTTTTGCGATAGAGTAAGTGGGCCAAAAATGAACTATTCATTGAACGATTTTGGCCAGGACGGGCTAAATAGCCACCTGGAGAACGATAGATGGTAAATTCGGTGGTGGGCACAGTCTTTTAACACAAGCGAACTAGATGATGCGTAGCGTGGAACTTTTGTGCAGTGGCGTGCGAAGAAACTCACAAAGGCGGGAAAGCCTTCCGCCAGTCTACTGCCTGCCGCTCACCACGCCGAACCGCCAGCCTCCGGCCGTCCCACAACCAAACCTCGATAAAGGGGGAAAAAGAGGGGGTAGCACCTAATCGACAGGGGCGCAACCAACATGGGCGAACATTGTGCAGAAGTGGCGTCTCTTCATGCGCACTTACTCGAAATGCTTTTCACATTTTGTGGGGCGGCGTCACTGGCCGGAGGGGCGCCGCATGAGCGCCTCGTTGCATGGGCGCCTCGGGTCCAATGACTAGGTCCATGCCCTAATGACCGTATACTCGGTACACCGCTAGTTGTCCGCTGACCGGCCAGGGGTCAGACGCGTCCGACCTCGCTCCGCCCGACCGGTGACCCCGTGACCCGTACCGCCCTGTCTGTGCGGCCAGCGGCTGGAGCCGGTGCGACAGTGAATAGAGACTAGTAACTAGTGGCGCAGCGGTGGGTGTCAAAATGACGGACTTGGCCGATCTAAAAACTGCACTCCTCGCCATGCTGAGCGACGGAGAGGTGCGGTCTACTCTTCGAGACCTGTTCGGGGTGGAGGAGAAGGAGAGGGAGATAGCCGAGCTCAAGCAGGAAGTGGTGGCCCAGAAGGCAGTGATAAATGATCAGGAGCAGCGGCTCGCTGAGCTGGAACAGTACTCGAGAAGGAACTGTTTGAACTTTACTGGCATCCCGGAGAGCAGAGACGAAAACACTGTACAGCTAGCCATCGACCTGGCCAAGATGACAAACGTGAAGCTGGACCGGGCGGACATAGACAGAGTGCATGCGCATCGGTAAGGGCCAAAGCGGCTGCCCCGGGCCAGTCTGCGGCTCCACTCGCCCCCTGGTTGTGAAGTACGTCTCGTACTTAAAGCGAGAGGCGGTCTGGTTCGGCCGAAAGGAGCTCAAGCAGGCTAAGCCGCCACACGGATCCACTCTAACCGAGGGATCGATGAAAAACGCCTTCGTCCAGGAAAACCTAACAAGAAGGAACCAAGAGATAATGTACCTCGCACGCCAGCTGAAACGAGCAGACAAACTGTGGGCCGTCTGGTCAGACGGATGTGTGCTAAAGGTGAAGAGCTCGCAGCAGGCTGCCACGCGTGCGCCTCAACTCCAATCTGACCTCGCTCAGTTTGAGTAGGAGAACCTGCCCACGACTTGCGAGCACACAGCGTCTCCGTGTCCACACCCAACCGTCATCTTCCGTGACAGGGCGGCGCCCGCAGTGAAGTTTCCTGCTGGTAGTGCCGGGCCGCGGTCCCCGTGATCTGCCTACCGTTGTCTGCCCGTGGAGGGCGGGCCGCCCGCCGTGGAGTTCCTGCTGGTGGTGCCGGGCCGTTGGTCCTCGTGATCCCCGTGGTCCCGTGATCTGCCTACCGTCGTCTGCCGTGACAGGGAGACCGCCCGTCGTGAGTTTCTTCTGGTGTGCCGGGCCGCGGTCCCCGTGATCCCCGTGATCTGCCTACCGTCGTCTGCCGTGACAGGGAGACCGCCCGCCATGAGTTTCTTCTGGTGTGCCGGGCCGCGGTCCCCGTGATCCCCGGGCCGCGGTCCCCGTGATCCCCGTGGTCCCCGTGATCTGCCTACCGTCGTCTGCCGTGGCAGGGCGGCCGCCCGCCGTGAGTTCCTGCTGGTGTGCCAGGCCGCAGTCCCCGTGATCTGTACTATACCGTCGTCTGACGTGGCAGGGAGACCGCCAGCCGTGATCTCCTGCTGGTGTGCCGGGCCGCGGACCCCGTGATCCCGTGATCTGCCTACCGTCGTTTTCCGCGGCAGGGAGGCCGCCCGCCGTGATCTCCTGCTGGTGTACCGGTCCGCGGTCCCCGTGATCGGTGGCCTACCGTCGTTGTCCGTGGCAGGGCGACCGCCCGCCGTGATTCCAGCTGTGGTGCCGGGCCGCGGTCCCCGTGATCTGTGGCCTACCATCGTGTTTCGTGACAGGAAGGCCGCCCGCCATACTGTTCAGTTGGCGTGCCGGGCCGCCGTCTCTGAGACCGGCCCTCCGTCGTGGGGGCGCCTCCTGTGCTCTCTCTTGCTGGCGAGCGAGGAAAAGAGCAGTCGCCGCGAGTAAGGATTTGGTAGCCCTGACAATATGTGTAGCCCTGGTGCTGGTGACATGTGTGGCGGGCGAGGGACGGGACTGGTGTGTTTACTCGCTGCGACTATCTATTGCCTTGCTGCGACGCGTATGTGTGCCCGTGTTTACGTGTTCGTGTTGACGCTGTTTCAGATTGTGTTGCTCGTTTTATTTTATTCCACTTGAACTCACTGACTGATGTGGGTCTGTATCTTACTTTTGTTTAAAAAATGTGTCTTTTTTCTTTGCACTTTGTTTATTTTTTAGTTTGTCCATAAGTTCTCAACCGTTCGTTCAAAAAAAATCATTTACTACATCGTATGTTATACCTCGTCGCATGTTATCGCATGTTGTATGTTATCATATCGTACATCGTAATTTGTTCTACCTCGTCTCTACTGCACTGAACCCGCTCGACTTTTGATTGTTGATAGAGCCGGGTCTCTTTGTTAAATTGTTGCTGGTACACTGAGTTGTTTTGTTGCGTGATTCTCCATGAATCAATTAGTTTGTCACTTGATGCCATTGTTTGGGCTTTTTGAAGTAGATAAAACAGAAATGTTTCACTATTTATCTACTAGGTTATTTATAATTTAGTTGTTTCCGGACACCCACTGCTGCGCTGCCAACATCTGATGAGCACCTCTGTTTCTTCTCCAGGTCCTGGGCACTGGGTGGCCTCTGTTGGGTCAGCTGCCTCACTATCACATCCGTCCAAATTCTCAAGATCACCTAGTGGAGATAGCATCCAGAACATCATCATCTCACATGTAAACATCAACTCAATCACCTCTCGCTGCCGACTTGACGAGCTTTCCTATTTCTCCTCACTCAATGACATTGACATAATCTGCCTTTCTGAGACTAAACTAGATGAACCAAGTACATCCATCATTTTCAACTTTGACAATTTTCATGACCCATTGACAAGACATAGAGACAGAAATGGAGGTGGTGTTGCAATCTATGTACGTAGTAATCTTGCGGTCAAAAGACTTTCTCACCTTGAAACAAACGGAATAGAGTGGATATGGTGCTTGATCCAAATTAAATCTACTACGCTAATTATATGCGCAATCTATGTTCCTCCCAACTTACCAGCAGCCCAGCACTCCAGCTTCTTTGAAAAGTTAAATGAAAGCGTTGCTCTGGCCCAGTTTCACTCTCCTGACAACATAATAATACTTGGAGACTTAAATGCAGGCAACGCTTTCCTTGACCCAAAATTATCAAACCATAGTCCAATAACATCATTTGAAATTTATCTTCATGGTGAACTTTTTGCATTAAACCTCAAACAACTCATAAATGAACCAACACGATACACAGGGGGCTGGTGGCGTTGCCAACCTGAGAGATGTGTTGATGGTATCAAATGACTCAATGGTTCATGATAGTGGTGTTTCTTTCCTTGTTTTTCTAACATTGACCACCTGCCAATTTTTGGTGTCTCTCAAGGTTGGCATTCGCCTCCATTTCCAGACAAATCTAAACAAATATGGACTATAGACAAATGACCCAGACAAACTAACAAGACTCTTTGATGGAGCACAGACTGGGACAAGACTACTAGATTGTTGATTAGAGAAGCAACAGATAATTTCAACCTGATTACTTTAATGACTGCAGCCAAGCCTCAATCCCTCTCAGAACTATCTTCAAAACAAATATAATGATAAACCATGGTTTACCTTAGAACTAAGACGCCAAATTCGCAAGCGAGATAGACTCTTTCATACTGCTAAAAAACGTAATTCTGACAATGATTGGGAGCGGTGAAGACAACAGCGAAACTTAACCACAGACACCAATCAACGACTAAAAAATCTTCACATTCAAACACAAATCATGAAACTCTTGGAGAACAAAAAAAATCCGCACTCATATCACAGCATCCTTAAAAGCCTCATTGTAGGAAGCTACCGGAATATGACCACCATCATTGGGCAAGATGGCACACCACTTTTACTTGACGACCTTGACAAAGCGGACACATTCTCAAACAGACACTTTGCTGCCCAAACAAGAGGACGTACAAAACAAACCAATGCCTTAATCACTACCCCTGAACCCACTGTCCCCTCTTTATCCAGAGGTCCGGGTAAACTGAGTCAAGAGGTCTCTAAATTTATGAACTGTCTCGACACGAACAAATCTTCTGGCCCTGACAAAATACCGGCTAAACTTACTTAAGATGCTGGCACAATAAATTGCTAATCCCCTCTCAAAACTTTAACCAAATCACTAAATTAGGAAAATTCCCTTCTTCTTGGAAAAAGGCATGTGTTACGCCCATTTTTAAGCAGAAAGGCTCGAGTTCTGACCCAACAAACTATCGGCCTATAAGTCTTCTCGCGAATCTCTCCAAAATTTTGGAAAAGCTGGTCTTTAATAAAATATATGGGCATATAAATGATAACAAATTATTGACGGAAAAACAAAGTGGATATCGTCCGAACCACAGCACACATATCCAATTGTTATACTTAACCCATCAAATATACTCAACATTAAACGCAAAATCAATTTACAGCAGTTTTCTTTTATTTCAAATCTTTGATAAAATTGCATGCGGGATTAATTGAAAATGTAAGATAGAATACAACCATCTCTGGATCTTCTCTAGAATGGTAAAAATCATACTTAAAAAGACCGACACAAATGTTCGCGTGGGCAATATTTTTCTCCACCTGAAAACATTCTCTCGGCTGCCCTCAAGCTCAGTGCTTGGAACCTTGCTGGCTACATGTATCTTAACGACCTTTCCAACAAACTCAAAATTGAGCGCCCGTTTCTATTGCGATGACACCTTCTCTTACTTCTCTCACCATATGACAGCCAAACGACAGGACAATCATTACAAAATTATTGGACGCATTAAACAATATGGAGTGGCACTGGGCTATTACTTCAACGCCAGAACAGTACAATTGAACCTTCACCAATAGGAAACGAGGACAGGACTTTGCACTTTCTTTAACGGACAAGATGTTCCTACTGCGACAAGTCAAAAATCTCGGACTAACTCTCTCTACCGACCTCCACCTTTCACCAGCACATCAACAACACCATCCGGACAATTAACATTTCACTAGGACCAATCTATCCTATAGCCAGATTCCTCTCCAGACCTATACTTAACAACATCTACACTCCATACATTAGACCACACTTTGACTATTGTGTTATTATCTACGACGGAAATTTGACGCTGGCAGATACAATTCGACTTCAGACTCTTCAAAACCGCTGCGCGAGACTAGTGACGAGGCCACTGTTCAGTCACCGACTACTGCATCTAACTTAACGACCTGGATGGGAACGACTTGAAGACAAGGAGACTCATTCCAAACTACTTTTCTTTCCCGACTATACTATGACTAGTCCTCCTCTGTCCTTCATATGTTGACGGACATTGCTGACAGACACCAAGACAAGATGCTACCGGACTCAGACTGCGAAACGCACACCTCCTTTCCATCCCTCCAACTCGCCTCATATCCTTCCACCGTTCGTATATCCCTTCCACTATCAGACAGTGGAATCTACTCCATGCAGCCTTGCGCAACACCAAATCCCGCTCTGACTTTGCTCGTCAGGTCTGGCAGCGATTTGGGGCACCAGAACCACCAGCGTTACACTCATATGGCACTAAAACAGGCAACACACACCACACAAGACTTCGCGTCGGATTAACGACATGAATGCACAACCTCTCGAATCCAACACCACAGCACACCAAGTCCATCTGCACCTGCGGCGCACCGCCACGAAAGATACCATCCCACTACATACTCTGGTGGCCCCCTGACATAATACTCATCGATCACAAACTATCATGCGCGATACAAAACTATCATATCCCAACTTTCCGATAACCCCTTCCGGCTCAAAGAAAAATGACATCCTCCTTTTTGGCAAAAATCTCAACAAAGCCAAGGAACGCTCATTGCCCACATTTACAAACATTCATTATACGTACCCGTCGATTCTCTTCACACCCCCAACATTAGGCACATACCCATTCAACTTGTTGACCTGACATCGGCTCCCGTGCCTGGACACTTTCAAGAAGGGAAACGGTTGCTCGGAGGGTCGTTGGCGGGTTGGCGCGTCT
Source organism: Semibalanus balanoides (assembly GCA_014673585.1). Lineage (NCBI taxonomy): Eukaryota > Metazoa > Arthropoda > Thecostraca > Balanomorpha > Balanidae > Semibalanus > Semibalanus balanoides. The sequence continues at coordinate 222,377 of VOPJ01008490.1, forward strand.
GATCCCCTTGATTCATTATCCTTCATTTATTGTTATGTTATCTCTGTAGCTGTTTATGCGACTTTGTCAGTTGTATTATATTAGTTTACTCCTTAGGAGAGGGCGCTTTAATTTAAAGCTATTGCTTTTGCGCCAATCCGCTAATGTAATTTGATTTCATTGTATTTATGGTTAATTAAAATACTCTGACTAAAACTGAAACGCTGCTGCTGCGGACTCTGCTCAAGGACTTGCAGAACATCATCCGTTCAGTCATGCAGATAAACGCGAACTGAGCGCACACGGAGGTGGTGTTACTGGCGATGGGCGCTGACTCAGCCGCACAGGTGCGGGCGTGGGCGGTCACAGCGATCCAGCAGTGCCGTGAGCAGTCGCAGGAGGACGTCCACGGCAGGGAGCAGATCCGCCGCTGTCGGAGATTTTCTAAAGTCCGGCAGCGCCGATCATCCAGTTTTCAAAGAGGGTCGGCCAGCTCGCCCCCCCCCGCCTCCACCGACCCGCCGACGCAGGACGCGCCCTGGTCGGGTGCAAATACGAAAAAGGCCATTTGCAACCTGCACTCCCTGTGCAATTTGCACTCCCTGCGCTGAACTTCGCAGCAGAAGCTTACACCAATCTGCTGGACTAGGACGCGGATCTGATCACGGAGCCACCGCGACAAGCCTCGGCGAGTAGAGCTTGGGGCCCTCGGAAGCGCACCCGCTGGAGTACCCTCGTACTTGTTCACACAGTCATTGTAGAACAAGCTGTGAGGGTGGTAACGGAGGCGGTGACCATAGTGGTTGGGGAGTCACAGCGGCATGGCAGAAGCTGTAGTCGACTCAGCCATCGTAACATGCTTCCAGCCGTCAAAAGCAAAAAGCCGTTTATCGAGAGCCTGACTGGTTTGTAGAATAGTCAAGGCAGTATCCTACCACCAACAGTGAATTCATACATGAAGTATTGCGCGGAAAGTCACACTCGAGTTTTACTCCCCCCCCCCCCGTTTTAAAATGAGCGACCGTTGTAACACATAATTTTGATTATTATTATCACATGATTAATTCACCGTGAACCAGTCCGTAAAGATTTCTCCAACCCGTCACTAAACCAGTATTAATGAACCCGCAGAAGACGAAACATCCGGTATTCAACCTGGGATAGCATGCTGTTGCGCTGACCGCTGAGCATCACCACTGATCTCCCGACATTCAGGCCAGATTAGCTGCTATTCCGTCTGATGTGCGGATGCAAACGAGTCATTCATGGGGAGGTGATTACCTTCTTCTCACATTTAGGCTGCGTTTCGTGCGCGTGTTCGGGGATATCATTCATATCACTGCTTACATGAAAGCATTGACATCCGAGAATACGAATATATTCTATTCTCGAATGTCAATGCTTTCTGTAAGCAGTGAATAATGATTATATCATCCGAACACGCGTACAAACGCAGCCTAAAAATGTGAAAAAAAGGTAATCACCTCTGAATTCATGAATGGACTCGTTTGCATCCGCACATCAGACGGAATAGACCTAATCTGGCCTGAATTGTCGGCGGAGATCATGTGAATGCTCAGCGTCATATTAATAGGGAACGGGTAACCCCGACCCCCTAAAGCTCTTATGTGTCTCAGAAGAGAATGTTGCAGTAGTTTCAGTGAACGCTTATATTTCAGTACAATATATGGAACAATTTTCTACTGTTTCGTGAACTAAAAAACAATGAGAAAANGGGGGCGTTTTTCGCCCCCCCAGCCAATGGCGGGTTAAGGACAGACACTCAACTTGGAGGAGGGTATGGAGTGGTGTACCCCAAGGAAGTGTCCTAGGACCGACTTTGTTCCTTATATATGTAAATGATCTGTTGGACAATCTCAACTCAAAGGGGAAACTATTTGCAGATGATGCGAAAATATATAGAAGAATTAAGAGTGATCAAGATAAGGACATGTTACAGGAATATTTTAACAAATTGCATAACTGGAGTATAGAATGGCTCTTAAAGTTCAACCAAGATAAATGTAAAATCATGCACATTGGGAAGAAAAATATATCAAGTACATATAACCTAGGTGGGACTGTATTGCAGAGTACAAATAAGGAGAAGGACTTGGGTGTGCTGGTGACAAGTAACATGAAGGTAGCTGAACAGGCAGCAAGCGCAGCAGCAGCAGCGAATTCGATGCTCGGGATAATTCGAAGGGCCTTCACCGGCCTGGATATGCAAACTTTCCCAGCTCTCTACAAGGCCCTTGTTCGCCCTCGAATGGAGTTGGCAGTACAGGCCTGGTCACCGCAACTTAAAAAGGTATAGCCAAACTGGAAAGAGTACAAAGGCGGGCAACAAAGCTGATCCCTAAATTAGCACATCTGCCATATGAAGACCGACTTAAAATGCTTAAGCTTACAACATTAGAAGACAGAAGACACAGAGGAGATAGAAGTCTTCAAAATCCTCAAAGGTCAAGATAGGATACAGGAAAATTTCCTTGAACTAGATAAATCGGCAACCAACCAAAGAACACGCGGACATACCCTGAAATTGAAAAAGCATCAACATAGAACCAAGAAAAGCTTAATGTTTTTCTCAGCACGAGTTGTCAACAGATGGAACGGACTACCAAACTGCGTAGTGCAAAGTTGCAACATCTCGACATTTAAAAACCGCTATGATAAGTTCATTTCCACCGCACGAGAAGAGGCAGCATCCTACGAGCAGTCCTAGCTCACTTGCCTCTTTCCTTAACTTCTAGGTAAGCAACTTCTAGGTAAGCAATAACCAGAAATGCCCATATTGGGTCGGAAACTGAGAGAACATTTCTTCAGCTCTAGTTTCGAGTGTGAAAAAGTATGTAAAGCTTTGTTTAAGTTACCTAATCTACGCAATGCAACTGTTGCCCGCAGCACAGCATTGGCGCTGCACCATTACAGGTCTGCACCTTACCAAATCCGCTCCAGGTGTCCGCGCAACCTTAAACCCCAATAAACAAACAAATCCGCACCAGCTTCTCTAAATCCTCATCAAATCTGCACCAGCCAGGCAGGGGCGGCGCTGGGCGCTCGAGACTAGGTAGGCAATGCAACATTATCTTAAAAACATTGATAATCATAATACTTTGCATCTTATATTAATAATATTTAATAATATAGGCACATCAATATTACTTCATAATATATAGAAGCTGCAGTTTCCAACCCATCTCCTACTCCAACTAACCCATCTTCCACACATAGTGTTGTTATTTGGCCTTGGCTTTAGCAGTATAGCACTTCTAATTTAACAAATTTCCCCGGGATGAGGGCTCCATATGCAAAAAGTCACATGAACTGGGCTGTGGGATGGCACAGATTCTTGCTGTGGTTGCAGCGTGGAAATACAGTAATTTTTCTAGAATCATGACATTCAAAAAGTGGTAGAATAATGTTTTTTGAAATAATAATTGAACCCCTATGTGGCAAGCTGGTATGAGCCTAAAATAACAATTGGTATTGCAGTCATATTTATTTTTTGAAGTTATTGCGCTTGAAAAAGGTGTGTTCTTGATTTTCTAGTTTATTTGCCTACCTTACAGCTACTGTCTACCAGGATAACTAGACAACCGGGTGCGGTCATATGGCAGCAGCTCTACATCGGCCTATCTGGCGCTTTTGAGACATGCACTATATTACTCACTGTATTTGTTCTTCATATATGTTGTCATATTACATTTAGTATGGGACTTAGGGACTTAACGGAACTTAACGTAATCAGGATTTAGAAGGCCACTAGGCCTGGTGGTCCCGTTCTCACCGAGCTCATGGTACTGGAGGACTCAATCAGGGATGTAGAAGTGGATGTCTGCCCAGTGTGCATCCAGACGGGACTTGAATTGGTTCAGAGAGGAGGCAAGGACGACGTCAGCGGGGAGAGCGTTTCAGTCATTGACGACTCTCACACTGAAACAGTGCCTTCGGACCACAGGGTAGCTATGCCGCTGCGACCCCATTGGCCGAGTTGTCTAATGACGGCGGCTGTCTGGTACTCAACAAGAGCAGTCGCGGCCTGTCGTATAAAGGATAGGGGCGGGCACCCAGGCTGACATTTTACAATATATTGAGAGAATACTGGTTGGTAGCGCCAAAATGCTACCACCACAATGTTCCAAATTGAATGAGAATAATTCTAGGCAAAAAAATTATTCCGTGCAAAAAAAAAAAATCCTAGAATCATCTGCATTCAATTTGGGAACATTTGGTGGTAGTCATAATTACTCTACCGACTAGTAGTTCGCCTCAAATATATTGTAAAAATGTCAGCCTGGGGCCCGCCCACCTTCTTTAACACAGGCCGCCGACTGCTTTGTATCACCAACATTGGCCGCCGTCATTAGACAAGTATTCCGGCCAATGCGCCTTCCATCTCTATAGAGTTCAGTGCTTCGGACCCTTGACTGCGCCTGTTCCTTGCAAAATTTCCATTTGTGGCCTCTTGTCCTTGCGTCCCTTGCTGGGGTGAAGAAGGTCTCCGGGCGCAGGTCCAGCTCAGAGTAAACAATCTGGTACGTCTTCATCATGTCACCTCTGCGTCTTCTGTAGTGCATGGAAGGCAGTCAAGTAGACGGAGGCGCTCTGGGTATGGTTTGAATCTTATCTCAGGGACCAGTCTCGTAGCACGTCTTTGCACCCGCTCAACTGATTTTTGGTCCGCACGGTTAAAGGGTCCCCAGATGGTACAACCGTACTCCAGATGAGGTCTGACTAACATTTTGTAGAGCAGGGCAAGGTCGCACAATCAATAAGCTCAAATGACCTGCGAATGAGTGACAAGATCTGTGATGCTTTAGCTACTGCGCAAGCTGCCTGTCTCCGGAACTTGAGGTCAGAGTCAACATGGATTCCCAAGTCCCTCTCTAAGCACGACTTCTCGAGTTGGTTGCTTCTCATGTAGCTGTGCTCTGGGTTGTGCCCACCTACTGCGCAAGCTGCCTGTCTCCGGAACTTGAGGTCATAGTCAGAGGGACAGACTACTGGATTGTGATGTAGACGAAGCAACAGATAATTTCACTGATACCCTAATGACTGCAGCCAAAGCTTCAATCCCTCTCAGAACTATCTCAAAACAATATAATGATAAACCATGGTTTACCTTAGAATAAGACGCCAACATTTCGTAAGCGAGGACAGACTCTTCATACTGCTAAAAACTAATTTGACAATATTGGGAGCGGTGGAGACACAGCGAGAACTTAACCACAGACACCAATCAACGACAAAAAAAAATTCACATTCAGACACAAGTCAATGAACTCTTGGAGAAAAAAAAAAACCCCACTCATATCACAGCATCCTTAAAAAGCCTCCATTGGTAGGAAGGCTACTCGGAAATATGCCACCACTCATTGGGCAAGATTGGCACACCACTTACTGACGACCTTGACAAAGCGGACAATTCTCACAGACATTGCTGCCCAAACAAGACTGGACGTACAAACAACCAATGCCTTTCATCACTCCCCCTGACTACCGTCCCCTCTTATCAAGCTCCGGGTTAACGGGGAGTCAAGGAAGTTCTTGAAAATTCTTAACTGTCTCGACACAAACAATCTTCGGGCCCTGACAAATACCGCCTAAAACTACTTAAGATGTCTGCACTAATAATTGCCAATCCCCTCTTCAAAAAACTTTTTAACATCACTGCAAGTTAGGAAAATTCCCCTTCTTCTTGGAAAAGGCATGTTTACGCCCATTTATTAAGCAGAAAGGCTCGAGTTCAGACCCAACAAACTATCGGCCTATAAGTCTTTCTCGCGAATCTCTCCAAAATTCTGGAAAAGTGTCTTTAATAAATATATGCATATAAATGATAATAAATTATTGACGGAAAAACAAAGTGGATATCGTCCGAACCACAGCACACATATCCAATTGTTATACGTAACCCATCAAATATACTCAACATTGAACGCAAATCAAAATTTTACAGCAGTTTTTCTTGACATTTCAAAATACTTTGAGTAAAATATTGGCCATGGCGGGATTAATTGAAAAATGTAAGATAGATTACAACATCTCTTGGATCTCTTTCTAGAATCGGTTAAAGTCATACTTAAAAGACCGTACACAAATGGTTACGTGTGGCAAAGTTTTTCTCCACCTGAAACATTCTCTCCGGCTGCCCTCCAAGGCCGTGCTTGGAACTCTGCTGGGCTACATGATCTTAACACCTTCCAACAAAAAAACTTCAAAATTGACGCCCTTTTCATGCCGACGACACCTCTCTTATCATTCACCCATTATGACAGCCAGAACGACAGGACCAATCATTACAAAATGACTTTGGACGCCATTCAACAATATGAGTGACTGGGCTGTATTACCCTTCAACGCACAGAAACAGTACAACTTACTTCACCAATAGACCACGGCGACAAGGACTTTTGCACCTTCTTTCAACGTACAAGATGTTCCTACTGCCGACAAGTCACAAAACATCTCGGAACTAACTTCTCTACGACCTCCACTTCACCAGCCACATCAATTAACCACATCGGACAATTAACATTTTACTAGGACCAAGCTTTCGCTATAGCCAAGATTCCGTCTCCAGACTATACTTAACAACATTCTACACGACATACATTAGACCACTTTTTGACTATTGTGATATCATCCTACGACGGAAATTTGACGCTGGCAGATTTACATTCGACTTCAGACCTTCAAAACCGCTGCGCGAAGACTAGTACGGAGCACTGTTCAGATCACCTACTACTAGTACTACTTGACGACTGGGTTGGAACGGAATTGAGAAAGGAGACTCATTCACAACTATTTTTCTTCACCGATTATACCTATGACTATCCTTCTTCCTTCATGATGTGACGGACATGCTGACAGACACAAGACAAGATGCTACCGCGACTCAGACTGCGAAACGCACACCTCCTTTCCATCCTCCAACTCGCCTCACATCCTTCCACCGTTCGTACTATCCGTTTCACTATCAGAGCAGTGGAATCTACTCCTATGCAGCTTTGCGCAACACCAAATCCAGCTCTGACTTCGCTCGGTCAGGTCTGCACCGATTTGGGCACCAAACCACCAGCGTTACACTCATACGGCACTAAAACATGCAACACACACCACACAGACTTCGCGTCGGTATTAACGACAGCTGAATGCCACACCTCTTCCGAATTCCAACACCACAGACACAAGCTTCATCATGCACCTGATGGGCACCGTCACAAGATACAATCCATACATACTCTGGGCCCCCTACATAATACCCATCGACACAACTATCATGCGCGATGAAAAACTATCAATACCCACTTCAGATAACCTTCCGGCTCAAATAAAATTGACATCCTCGCTTTTTGGCAAAAATGCTCAACATAGTCAAGGAACGTCGTTGCCACCATTTACAAACATTCATTATACGCACCGTCGATTCATCTCCACACCCCCAAATTTAGCACATACCCATTCCACTTGTTGACCTGGACCTCGGCTGCCCGGTGCCTGGGACACCCTTTCATGAATTCAACGTTGCTCGGATGGTCATTGCGGGGTTGGCGCTGTTGATCCCCGGATTTAGTTATTCTCTTATGTATGTTATGTCAATCTTTGCTTAGCTGTTTATGCTGGACTTAGTCAGTTTGTATTATATTGTTTACTCCTTTAGGAGAGGGCTTTAATTAAGCCATGCTTTTGGCCAATCCGCTAATGTATTTTCATTTTGATTGTATTTATGTTAATAAAATACTCTGAACTGAACTGAACCTACATGGAGAACCTTACATTTAGTCTCGTTAAATGGCAGCTGCCATTCGTCCGACCAGGCTACGACGGCGTCCAGGTCACTCTGAAGTCGCACGCGGTCCTGCTCGAGTGCCACTGGGCGGTAGACTTTAGTATCGTCGGCGAACATTTCAATTGGGCTGCTCACAACATCCGGCATATCGTTGATGAATAGTAGAAACAGAGTCGGGCCCAGCACTGAATCCTGAGGGACGCCGCTCGTCACCGGAGACCATGTTGATCCAAATCCCCTAACAACGACCTGTTGGGCGCAAATTGACCTTAGTTGTCGGCGCGCCCGAAAACCCCAATAAACAACAACGACCTGTTGCTGACGACCCATCAGAAAGTCCTGGATCCAGTCAAAGGCACAACCTGAGACTCTACATGCTCTCAGCTTGCTAAGGAGGCGTTGGTGGGGAACACTATCGAAGGCCTTGCGGAAGTCGAGATAGAGCGCGTCGATCGGTTCGCCCGTCTCCAGAGCCTCCGTCCAGTCCTCGATGACTTCGAGCATCTGGGTCGTGCAGGATCGCCTCCGACGGAAACCATGCTGGTCTACGGAGAGCTGCCCAGTGGATGTCAGGTGCTCCATGAGTTCGTCTCTGATGATGGACTCCAGGATCTTGCATGGAATTGAGGTTAAACTGATAGGACGGTAGTTTCCCGGATGGTGCCTGTTCCCCTTCTGGAAAATAGGGACAACCGTTCCCCGCTTCCAATCGAGGGGTAAACTACCATTCTGCAATGATTTGCGGTATATTTTGGTGAGTGGACCACACACTGAGCGGGCTGTCTCCTTCAANCTGCGCCCCCTCAGGTGCAAAATAACTCCCGGGACTGCAGCCCCTCCCTCTCAATGAAAATCCTGGATCCGCCGCTGAGGACTTTGACCAGCTTGCGTTTGATTCATTCGCAGAAGCCTGGGGCAGTGATGCCGTATAAGGCTGGTTATGAGGAGGACGGATTTCTGCAGGCGCTGCAAGTGTCCCCTGGCCAGCTGGAGCCGCTGGCGAACAACTGTACACAGGTGACCTTACAATGATTGGACACAAACGAAACTGTATTCCAGTTACCATCCCCTCAGTTCCTCGCATCTTTCACGGTCCGCAGAAAGATGCCCGAGCTATTAACCCGCGCGGCGTAGGGGTCTCTAGCCGAACGCGCGGCGTAGGGGGGGTAAATATTATCCCCCTCTTATCTTGCCGAACCAAACAACCGGCAGCGAGGGACGCGCAAGGCGGCGATCGAAAGCTCTCAATGAAACAAATCGAATGCATACCCGAAATTTTCAAGTTAGGTAAAATGTAAGGTCACGGTCAGGTCATATGAGAGTTCCAGTTAATTGAGTTAATGGTTCATACTTTCAAGTAAAATCATTTGATTAAGACTGTCAATGCACATAAAGCTCTCCAAAGGGTAATACATCTCCTGCATTAAGTAAAAGTGAATTTGCATGCAAAGGTCAAGGTCAAGATCAGGCCACAAAAGGGCACTGTCACCAAGAGGTCAACGAAAGTCTTGTGACACATGTTTTCGGGGTTATTTTACACGTGAAAATCGGTAGCAACAGCCATTTTTACAACTTGACCCCATAAAAGGTCAAGATCAGTCATCTAAGGTCAAAACTGGAAACTGACTAATATGAATAAACAATGCACGTTTCTATGTCAGTTTTGTCTCATAAATGGCATTGGCATTTATATATCAGTATCAGGTAAAAAAAATGTTATTTGGAAAAATGACGTCATTAGCTACTTATGCTTTGGGAGCAATCAGTCACTGAAAAATGAAAATATTACTGTTTAAATTTGGTTTATGCATTTATTACACTTGGTTCTCTTATTTATGTTCCAGTTTTTTAATACCTTGAAAAATTTCAATTTTTTGGGGAAATTTCCCTAAAAAATAAGTTTTTGGATTTTAGGGGTCAAAAACCCCACATTTGGGAAATTCGAGATTGCCATTTTATAGAGAATTAAATTTCCTTGCTTGAACAGTTTTTCGTTTGCAATTTGCATTTAAGCTATGTTTTCTACGATGCATCAAATATGTATCTTTATTCAACCCAAAATGGCATGACATGACGTCATCAAAACGTCATTATCTCCCAAAGTTCTCAAAATTTTTTCCGTGATTTTTTTTAGAAAGAACGTCAAATTGATGCTGAATAACGTACTGAAACTTTGACGTCGTTATCTGTTACCGTTTTTAAGTTATTGCGGAAAAACGTGAGAGGGTGTAATATTTACCCCCCTACGCCGCGCGGGTTAAGTGCGAGCTCTAAGGAAATTATGCTTAAAACGTTACTCGCAGCATGCACTGCGCAGCATGAGAATTTACGCAGCATTCACAGTTCTACAAGCCTTTGGGTTGTCTGGTATAGTCAAACTTTCAACAAACCTCACCCCCAGGCCCTAGCAAAGACATCAGGTGTATTTTTTCAGCTTCACCCCCAACTTGGCTTCAGCCCCACCGACTTTGACGAGGAAGTGGGTCGAGTCCGGTGATAAATATGTATTTATGTGAATTTTAATAGTGCCTTCTTTGTGGCTTACCCCCACCCCAAACTTTTCTGGAGGAACTACGCCCCTGTCAGACATCTGTGAGTTACCGTTGAAGATAGTGGAATAGATAATTCCACCCGCACGCAGAGGTCTAGTTTCCTATTCAGTTCAAGGGGCATTACCTCCTTTTCCCAAATTTTGCTTTATCCCCCCACCATCTTGTACGAGAAAGTTCGTCAAATACTGGGAGAAATTTCCATTTGTGAAGGTTTCGATGGTAAATAAAGGGAATGTTTCAAATTTCCGATTATGATGAAACATTCCCTTTATTTACGATTATGACATTTTTTCTCGCTACGGTGCTTAATTTCATAAAAAGTTAAGTTTTAATATTTGAATTGATGACGTCACATCAATGAATTTCGGTAAGTAAGAACACCTTTACGCATGCCAAAATCATATGCATCAACTTTTTTCAATACAATTTCTGCGCACAAATTACAAACAAATATTTGTTATCATGACGTTTCCGATACGTTTGAAAATTTACGGTGGCCTTTCATTTATAGCTCCATAAACCACACGTCGTTCTTGACATTCGTTGAAAATACATCTATTGTATAGACAGCACAAAGCGGACATTACAGAACCATTCGGTATCTTGACTAAGGTACATACCTATCGCCCTTCGATCGGTGCACCGTGTAATAGGTAGTGTATTTAAACGGGCGGGTGATGCAGCTAATTTGATGACGTCACTGGTACATACAAAAATTCGTTTGCAATTATTCGTCCGCAAATATCGTCTTGGAGCCTATGGATGAATCCTAATCGAACCTTACCTAACCTTTATTAATATCGCTGCTGATGGAGATTCAAACAATTACCTGTCGGTGGAGTTGGTTCAACTAAACTTTGCCATAGACACCAATGACGTCATCAAATCGGTGATCACCTATCCAGCCACGTTACCAAGCAATCGATACACGAAACCTTACCTTACCTACCTTACCGTTAACGTAATCGAGATTTAGAAGGCACTAGCGCCTGGTGGTCCCGTTCTCACCGAAGCTGCATGGTACTGAGGACTCCAATCAGGATAGGAATGGAGTCTGCCCAGTGGGCATCCAGACGGGGACTTTGAATTGGTCAGAGAGGAGGCAAGGACGACGCAGCGGGGAGAGCGTTCCAGATCATTGACGACTCTCAACTGAAAATGTCTCGACCCTTGACTGCGCACTGTTCCTTTGCAAAGTTTCCATTGTGCCTCTTGTCCTTGCGTCCCTGCGGGGTGAAGAAGGTCTTCCGGGCACAATCCAGCTCTGAGTGAACAATCTGTACGTCTTTGATCATGTCACCTCTGCGTCTTCTGTAGTGCATGGAAGGCAAGTCGAGTAGACGGAGGCGCTCTGGGTATGATTTGAATCGTATCTCAGGAACCAGTCTCGTAGCACGTCTCTGCACCCGCTCAACTGATTTCTGGTCCGCACGGTGTAAAAGGGTCCCCAGATGGTACAACCGTACTCCAGATGAGGTCTGCAACGTTTTGTAAGAGCAGGGGCAGGGTCACAACAATCAATAAGCTCGAAATATCTAGCGAAGAGTGGACAAATCTTGTTGAAATGCTTTAGCTACTGCGGGACAAGCGCCCTGTCTCCGAAACTTGAGGTCAGAGTAAACATGGATTCTAAGTCCTTCTCTAAGCCACGACTTCTCGAGTTGGTTCGCCCTCTCATCATGTAGCTGGCTCAGGGTTGTTTGCCACTACAGCGAGGACTTGCATTTAGTCTCGTTAATGGCAGCTGCCATGCGTCCGACCAGGCTAGACGGACGTCCAGGTCACTCTGAAGTTCGCGCGGTCCTGCTCGAGTGGCACTGGAACGGTAGACTTTAGTATCGTCGGCGAACATGGTTGATCGGCTGCTCACAACATCCGGCATTCGTGATGACAGAAGAACAGAGTCGGGCCCAGCACTGCCCCTGAGGGACCGCCGCTCGTCACCGGGAGACCATGTTTGATCCACATCCCTAAACAACACCTGTTGCTTACGACCCATCAGAAAGTCCTGGATCCAGTCAAAGGCACAGCCTGAGACTCCACATGCTCTCAGCTTGCTAAGGAGCGGTGGTGGGGACGCTAGTCGAAGGCCTTGCGGAAGTTCGAGGATAGAAGCGCGTCGATCGGTTCGCCTTCTCCAGAGCCTCCGTTCCAGTCCTCAATGACTTCGAGCAATTTGGGTCGTGCAGGATCGCTTTGCCGACGGAAACCATGTGGGTCTATGGAGAGCTGCCCAGTGGATGTCAGGTGCTCCATAGTTCGTCTCTGATGTGGACTCCAGGATCTTGCATGGAATTGAGGTTAAACTGATAGGGCGGTAGTTTCCCGGGATGGTGCCTGGCAGCCCTCTTGAAAATGGGGGGACAACCGTTCCCGCTTTCCAATCGAGGGGAAACTACCATTCTGCAATTGATTTGCGTAGATTTGGTGATTGCGACCAACACACTTTGAGCGGGCTGTCTCCTTCAAGAGCCGTGGGTGAATGCCATCAGGGCCGGGGGAGCTGGATATTTTCAACTTGTCGAGTTTGGCTTTGACAACTTGTTTAGTGACAGTGATGGTATCGAGTTGAGGTCCCTCAAAGATTGATAGTGGCGATGGAATTGTAGCAAGATTCTCCCTCGTGAAAACACTGCAGAAAAACCTATTGCAGATTTCTGCCTTTTCCTCATCTTCACTTGCCATTTTACCACATTCATCTTGTAGATCCTCAACTCTCGGCTTTGTCTTCAGTCTGGAATTCGAGTATTTCCAAAACTGCTTTGGGTCCCTTTTGATTTCGCTAACCATGTCCCTCTCAAAGTCTCTGCGCAGTCTTCGTGTCAGACTTCGTAACCTGTTTCTGCACCGTGTGAAGCGAGCATGGTCACACGACATCCTGGAATGGACGAGTGAGCACAGCTCCTTGCAACTTCCTCAAGTCATGGCTTCACTTGTCATGTATAAGTTTTTCTTATGATAGTGTTTCTTGAATTTTGTTGACACCACCATCACTGAGTTTGAGATTAGGTTGTCTTGAAAAATGTGAGCTATGTCTACATGAGATCCTGCATCTCTTGCATCTAACATTGTCAATCAAGGTGTTCAGAGTTTCAAAATCAAGCCCCCAGGAAAGTTATACTTGGCAGTCTTTCTTCCACTTAACTGGGTAGCATGACAACTGGACCTCAGTAAGTGGTGGTCACTATTACCAAACACCGGTAGGTGACGAAGGTGCGAACCATCCCTCTTCATTCGACAAGGACCAAATCTAGAATGTTCGGGACTCCCCTACTCATATCTAGTTGGCTGCCGGACGTGTTGGAATAAGAAAACAGTCCGCTAAGGCCGTGCAGGGAGAAGTGTGAATAGTGTTGATCAGGAGCAGCAGGAACTGATATCCCAATTCAATGTGCTGGCCCCCAATTTTTAAAAGTCTCCTACTTACAGGAGATGGGATGGGTCCGTGGAGCACACCTCCCTCAACATATTTCCCAGTGTGATGGTGCTAGCATGGTTATCTCCAGAAGGGCTTCTGTAGATGCAGCCAATGAGCAGCTTGTCTGAGTTGATGAGCTTGACTGTCACCCACAACTGTTCATGAAAAGGGCTGACAGTTTCAACTTCCGTCGCATGCAACTTCACAGACACGTAGATGGAAATCCCTCGAGAGCCGCTAGCTCCTAGGTTAGCTTTGGATGGATCAAAGTTGGTATACATAACATAACCGGGGACAGAAAGCAGGGCAGGAGAAATTGGGAACACTTGGGCTTTAGGTATGACTTCTGTAAGTAAAATCGATCAGGTCGTCACAGCTAGCATTGCAAAAATCATCTCTCTTGTTAACAAATTGGTCTACATTGTATAGAGTTACTGATATGCTGTGATCTCCTTCCTGTATAGTTCCTTGGCAGCTACCAGTCGTTTTGTGTGAACCTTAGGATGTTTTTGCCTTGCCAGGTCTAGGGTCGGGCTCAGGATCAACAGCATCTGAAATTTCCTTCTGCCACATCATGCACGCTGCACGAAGAACCATCTTAGGGTTTTTGCTCCAGCTGCACAACCTTGCCCGTCTGCATAGTTAGGTTTGTTCACCTGCTTGCTTCGCAGCAAAAGAGCTCTGCTCCTCAACTTCTTTCCCTCTTCTCTTTCCTGCTTCGACAAATCCGGATTGATGTATATTGTGTTTCCATTTTGTGTTCTGAGCTGAAGCCATACGGAGCAGGTCAAGCTGTGGCATCGAGGTGCTGATGCGATGATAGGAGCCTGGGCTTCTCAGGAATCTTTTTACCCCCGGAAGGACCTATTGTTTCACTCTTCAGTTTCAAAAGCCATCCTTGACAACCTGCCTGGAGGATGCCTGAAAATCTTTGACTGACCGCTCAGCCAGTGACTCCCCTGGTTCCTCTGGAAGGTTGTGCACAACAACATTCAACTTTCTTTTGTCTTTGTCCATGTAGCTGTCAAATATACAGGAGATATCACGGACAGTACTGGAGCTGCTGTGTTGGGATGCTTGACTGGGCAGGGCATCTAACTTGGTATTTACCTCTTTTATGACATTGGTGCAAGTACTTTTCAGCATATCTGCGTAGGAGGTTTTTTGGGAGTTCTGGTCAGCAAAGGTTCGTTTCAACAGCCTTGCCTGATCATCTACTGCCCTTTCCTGCTCCCTCATAGAAATCTCCATCATTTTCACCTGCTTCAGCACTGCTGCGTCAAGACTTTCAACTTTGCTCTCAAGTGACTGAATGTTTTTTTGAGTGATCAGTTGCGGCTCAACCAATTTCATGTGGTCACGGATCGCTTTTTCAAGAACATTTAGCTGCTTCTCGAGCCTGGTCGAGTGGTCGCTCTGGTTTGCCCCTATGGTTGGTTTACAATCATCGCAAAGCCATGAGAGCACTTTGTATTTCTTTAGAGCTGTAACAGCAGGTTTCGGTATTTTTTGACAGACCGCATGGAACCAGGAGCTACATTTATCACATTGTACCCCATCCTCTACCTGCTCGCCACAAACTCCCTTACCTGGGCCACCTTTTACAACGTCGTCTGGCTCGCTTCCCCACGTCGCATTGAATCTCAGGAGTTCGGTTAAACTAGGTCCCCAGGTGGTATGCATTTTCATCAAGTTCCTGACAGTATTTGCCATAACCTTGTCCGAGGCGACGGGCCAGGACTTCGCTGCCACCTCACTGACAGCGTCAAACTTCCTTTCCAATCTCGTGTTGTCCTTTTGGTGGCTCTCGATTTTGTTTTTCGCGTTTTATCGAAGTCACTATCGAAATTGATTGAGAGATTCGACGATCCTTCCTGTCCCGGTGACAAACTTGCCGCTAGCCGTACAAGGACCGTTGGCTGAGCTGCAACATTTATTTTCTTCGTGACCGGCGACCGTACGGTCATTGACATTCTCGCTTTTGGTTCAGGGATAATGTGGCCAATTTGCGCTCAACCACCAACTACAGGATGCTAGGGCTTGAAGGAAGTAAAGTTTCAAACTTAACCCGCGCGGCGTAGGGGTCTCTCGCCGAACGCGCGGCTAGGGGGGGAAAATATTACCCCCTCTTATCTTTCCGAACCAATAACCGCAGCGAGACGCGCAAGGCGCGCGATCGAAAGCTCTCAATGAAACGAATCGATGCACCCAATTTTTTTCAAGTTTAGCAAATTAAGGTCCGGTCATGTCACATGGGAAAGTTCGAGTTATGAGGTTAATGGTTCATACTTTCAATTAAAATCCTTTGATTAAGACTGTCATGCACATAAAGCCTCAAAGGTGTAATACATCGATTGCGTTAAGTAAAAGTTGAAATTTGCATGCAAATGTCAGGTTCAAGGTCAGGTCATATAAGGTCACTGCCGAAGATGGTAAAATAAAGCCTGTGTGATACATGTTTTAGGGCGTCATTTGGCCACCGTAAAATCGATAGAAACAGTCATTTTACAACTTGACGCCGTCAAAGGTCAAAACCAGTCATACTAAGGTCAAAACAAAAACTGGACGAATATGTATAAACAATGGCAGGTGCTAGGTTAGTTTTGTCTCATAAACCACAAAAATGACATTTATATATCTGTGATCAGGTAAAAATAAAAAAAACCGGGATTTTGAAAAATGATGTCATTACCTACTTTATGCTTGGAGAGCAAAAACAGTCACTGAAAAAAAACGAAGCTATTAGTTTGAAATTCGGTCTGCGGTATTCATTTTACTGCGTTCCTTCATTACGTATCCGTTTTTTAGATACTAAGAATTTTCCAATTTATGCGGCGAAAATTTAGGGAAAAAAACAGTTTTTTTTATTTTTTAGGGGTTCAAAACCCAAAGTTTGGAAATCCGAAAATTGCCATCTTGTAGAAAATTCAATACTTTCTTATATGTTTTGCGTTGCGATTTGCTTTTAAAGCTATGCTCTACGATGCATCCAAACATTATCGTTATTCAACCCAAAGAATGGCATGACATGACGTCATCAACGTCATTAGCTCCCAAAGTTACTCAACTTTTTTCGACTGAAATTTTTAAGGTAGACGTCAAATTGATGTTGAATAAGGTACTGAAACTTTAACGTCGTTATCTGTTATTGTTTTCAAGTTATTGCGGAAATACGTGAGGGGGTTTAATATTTACCCCCCCTACGCCGCGCGGGTTAAAGCTGATACAGTGGACCATGCACCCAAATGTAGGTAAACAAAGGGTTTGAGCGGGAGCTCGGCGAGGCACGTCCGACCCCGCCAAAAGATCGCGCAAGCCCCTAGAAACACGTAAGAATATCCAAGGATTGCCTTAAAAACAAGTAGACTCGCATGAACAACATCAACATTTGGTAAAAAAAGACGACGACATCGGCTACCTATATTAAAATACACTAAGGATTCTTTCGTTGCAAATGTCAAAACCAAACTCGAATTTATTTTTTGTTAGACCTCTGTGGTTGTTTTTACTTCTACAATACTTCATTTTAATGCAAATCCAACAACATGGCTATCTCAACTCAAATCTAATGATAATGTGAAACATTCCCTTTAATGTGACAAATGTTAATCGAGTGAAAGGAAGGCCTTATATTAATAGAATAATTCATGTTTTCAAACTTATTTTAAACTAAAAAACGAAAACTAAAAAAAAAAAAAAAAATGCGAAACGTCGGGTATTTATTCATTTTTTAGTTTAAAATAAGTTTGAAAACATGAATTATTAGATTAATATAAGGCCTTCCTTTCACTCGATTAACATTCCCTTTAAGGTGATTTATCCCATCTCAGCCCCTCCCGCTTTTCTGAAAAAGCTACGCCCCTGGCTGCACGTGGGTACTGCCAGTTTTCATTAACCTGTAAGATATGTATATTTTGTAACGCACGTAATATTACGCGCCTCACAGGAGTTGTTGGTATCTCCAGGCCTAAAAGACTTATTTTAAAATATATTCGGAATTCAATTGTTCTAAAATATCAGATCCAGTGGGTGTTTCCAACCCTGTCTGTCTTTGAGACCCAGCGTCTACGTTTTGGTTCCCGTTTCTGTGTTTCGAATCTGATTTGAAATATTTTACCCGCGCACCGACGGGGTGGGGGGGGGGGGCGAATATCCGCCACCTGAGGTTTTTCAAGAAAAGCGGAAAAACGGTGGCGATCAGTAGCGCCAAATGTTGCATCGTTGTTATAGCATCAATAATTTACACTTAGTAAAAGTTTTTACCTCCTATCTTTCAAGGTCACGTCGTCAGGTTACATTAAAAGACCTGACCTCAAGTCGCGTTTTTGAAAGTTAGACATTTTGCCCAAAGCCACAGTAGTTTGACATCATGCCAAACCAAATAGTTTGAAACTCACGGTATGTTATGAGGACAAATTCATCTTCTGTTCGTTGACCTTGGATTTTGTATATCGGTGACTTGAGGTTATGCTAATTTCGTGACCTCCCCATTGCAAGTCAATGGTAGACAATTAAAATGCCCACCAATCGAACAAATCTGTTAAGGTTCATCAATAACAATATTTTGGAGCTAAGCAGAAGAATGCATGTTGTATTTTTATTCCGTGACCTCTTTGTGGTCAAGTCCAATGTGCCCACAGGGCATATGCCTTTTACAATAACTCATCTTCTGCGTCGGGCAGAGTTATAGGGTTTTCGCTATTTTGCTTCTCTTATCGATTTTCATCAAGTAATGTACAATTTGACTTAACCTTGACATGACCTTAGGTCAGGTCAGTTTTTTTTATCTAGATAGGTCATCCAATAAATGATTCGATGCGCCGTGACGAGAGCAACAAGATGGTGGCAAAAGCGTTGCTCTAGCTCAGGGGTTCCCAACCTGGGTGGATTATCTACTAGAGGGGGTAGTAGATCACAGGGGAAGGCAGAATTCTCAGATTAAGTGTAATTTTCAACTTTGAAGACCGATAACTTTTTATAAACAAATTGAATTGATTTTATTAACCCGCGCCCCACTGGGCCTCTGCATTTCCTTCGCCCGACTTGGGGTATGTGGGGTGGATTGAAGCACCCCCCCCCTCTAACTCGGACTCCTACGGTACGTAGACCAAAACAAAAACACTGTTCTAACCGTTACCACAAATCATTTCAAAACTATTTCAGACTTTATTTCGCTCACGTCAAAACTCAGGTCACCTAGAGGTCATCGAAGGTCAAATTTTTCCAAGTTTTAGGACATCGCTCCAGAAACCCCCAAATATCTCGGAAACTATGCTATCTAGAAACAAACGATAAACAGACAATCGCTAGCCATTTAAATTTGCAATCGCAGCTGTGTCCTCAAAATTGACTTCAGGCTTAGGCTCTAGAGGTCATTAAAGTAAACATTCTGATTTTTGGCAAAACATATTTTCGCAAATAACTTCTTACCTAAAAAAGATAACGCAATAATGTTTACGCCAACGTGAAGGTCTCCTCAAACCAAGAAAAACGCAAAAAATGCATTGTTTGGATCGCTTATGGCCGTCATTTTCTACACGATGATGATGGCGATTAATGAAACCTTCTCTCCCCCTGCAGGGACACCACAAATGACCGTTCGGTGATAACAGGAAGTGCCCCATCAGTGACAAAATGTGCCTCCATAGGTGACAGAACGTGCCCCGTATATGGGGCAGGTTCTGTCAAATGAGTCATCGACCACGATTGTTATCCCGACACTGGTGTCGCGATAACAGGAACTCGACGGAACCGTCTGTAAACTTTATAAAACGATTTGAAGACCTATTCGTTGATTGTAAAACAAGTATTGGTGAGGAATTCATATCACCAACTCTATAGAAGTGTGCCCGCTAGGGGCAAGGATTAACAAGAAAGGTGAGCTGAACGTGCCCGGTCTGTTATTTTTGTGTGGGTATCCCTTTAAGGCTGCATCTCGGCGGAGGAAATTGGAAAGCCCGGTTTTTATAAAATTAGTCCGAATTGTTGTATGGATGGATTCCCGAGTTAGGGTGTGTCACTAGCTAACACAGATGCGAAGTCCTTCCGCGCTGTGATTGTTCCTTGTGCGCCCTGTGTCCGATCGGAGAGCACGCTAATGGTTGTGATTTTTATTCTTCCGCTAGTATTGAAAATTAACCAGAGGAGCCGGAAGGCAGAAACATATTCATGTTTCTCGGGTGTGGCGCCTGCGTTTGGCAAGGTCTCCATGTCGGGTCTTGAATGTGTATTGTCCACCAACTATAACACCAGCCGACGTGCGCCATTGTCTTGTGCTAATGGCGACAGACAAACTGTTTCAGCGGGGATCTAACCACTAGCGAGCCAAGGCAGGAATTTTCCAGTGTACAACGGTCCAACACACCATTGCTCATAACTCAAACGATACGCATCGACCTAGCCAATCAGTGTCACAAAGGTCGTACTTTCATGCATCTAGTGAGTAGTGACCACGGACCGTTGTGCTAACGACGATGAGCAATCTGCTGTGAGGTGGACGAATGCGGCGCTGCGACGAAAGCAATAGGTGTTGCCCTTCAGCTCAACCACTCCTTCACTGCCGCGTTTCTAGCGCGGCACAGATGTGCACGGATATGAATCTACTGTGCAAGGCGGGTGGTCACGAACAGATAGTCCCGCAAGCGCGGCGTCAGACGAGGTCAGCTGTCAGTGGAGGCTCCGTGATCGAGTCTCTGCCTCCAGTCATTCAGCTGTGTGTATATTCTTTCTCGCCGCCATGTTTACTGTCGAAGGACGTTGAGGGTTCACACTTTTGCTCAACTGCGACTTCCGCACCGGCATTGTCGTATACATCTGAACAGGCACGCAGCACGGACTTGCTCGCCACAGGTATCTGCCACCATTGGCGAGCTAGGCAGCGCCTGCCGGATTGTGGGACCAGTGAGCGTTGCGTGGATGACGGGCCTATTATGCTATCACGGATCGGCTGCGTCAGGAGTCTCGGCAGGCAGCTGCAGACTGAAGCAGCAGGGTCCTGGCGATGCGGGCAATCGTGTGCGACTTGCTGTGGCTTCTGATAGCGATACCACACAGGAATGGTAAGTCGGCGCACAGGGTAACTGTTACTATCAGGCACGAGGTTCAGCTGAAAGTCACGTGCACTCGGTGACCGATATCAGGCGGAGAGCACGATGCAGCCATATGTCAACCACCTGGAGAAGAGCGGTAACTCGTAAGAGAGTTATATTTAAGATTCAGGAAGCTGCGCTTATATTGTAATATGCCCAAGAGAAGACGCCAGCTCTGGGCTTGCTCACCCGGCAGTAACCTTACGGTGAGAGAGGTCGGTGATGGAGCCGCTGGTTCGCCTTGCCTAATGACTCCGTGAATAAACCCGGGTCCGCTGGTTTTGCCGTCAACTCCCGAAACATCTCCCTCAGCACGAGCTCATTCCCAGTATAACTGGAAAACAAACCGATGGGACCGTTTTTGTTCTTGAATGAGTTCGGAGAGCCGGCAAATTCCGCCAGATCTGACCGTTGTGACAGCGCGCCATCGCAGGCACAGGACGTGGAGCGGAGTCTCGTAGCCGGTTGGCGACGTTTATCAGTTTGCATTGATTGGTCAATGGCTTACAAGAAACTGGGCGGGGAAGTGAGACGGTGACGATATTTTGTTTTCCTGTTCCGTCACCACACAAGACGTTTTCCTGCAGCTGCCTAGTTCGCCGCCTCTGGCCAGTGCTTGTTGATCATTTTGCCGGTTCGCGAACCCTCAAAGCAACAGGGAACTATGAGACGTCAGCACCTGATATA
This sequence comes from Semibalanus balanoides, assembly GCA_014673585.1. Classification (NCBI taxonomy): domain Eukaryota; kingdom Metazoa; phylum Arthropoda; class Thecostraca; order Balanomorpha; family Balanidae; genus Semibalanus; species Semibalanus balanoides. Next base: position 243,899 of record VOPJ01008490.1, read on the forward strand.
ACTGTTGGTCCCGCGGCTACGCCACTTCGCTCTGGGTCTCACCCGGCATCGCTCCCTCCAACTTTTCTCGGGTCGACCCAACAGTTATTGGTTTGCGCTTGGATCACTCGACCGAATATACACTTGAAAGCCGTTGACAGCTGCTACAGCACGGTTGTTAGACAAGCCATACCTGTCGGGCATGTCAGTGAAACTTGAAGTGTTTGTCAGATCGCGTTGTACTCCTGAAATTGCAGTCTGACATCCCGCTGATCACTTGCGTCAGCCTTTATTGCTGTTGTCGTTAGTGTCGGTGGTGTCGCTGGTAGTCTTCCACTGGCCAGCCCCGTCGATGTCGAGGGTGAAGAGGATGAACACGGTGACGTGGGAGGGGCCAGCTTGATCATGCATCGATCGCGTCCATTCTTTCCGCTTACCGTTTACGCCTTGTGGATTCGCAGTCTTGCGTTTGCGGTCTGCTCGATCTTCTTGTTAGTTTCTACGCCACCCAGTTTCATCGTGTCGGCTCGAAAGAGAATGGATTTCTGCTGGCGGCACGTCGGCTACGACAGTGGAGGCAGTTGCAGCTCGCAGATCTTTGCAGCGGGGCAGCTGCCATGCATGTGATGATGTCTAAAAGGTTCTCTTTCTGAAAAATTGTTTTCGTGGTTGCCGTCCCGGTTTCTGTTTGGAGGCGTCTTATGTTAATACGGATGAAATCTATTTTCTTTTTCGTAGCTTGCTTGATCTTCCAACCAATTATGCGTATGTATTATGGATATACCCTCACTGAACCATATGTGCAATCACAGCGTCATGCTGTTACGCAAACGAGCAGTAGATTCCCTGTCTGCACTTTTTGGTCCCTGCCACTTGCCAGCAGCACTTACGAATTATAAACGTCTCTGTTTCGCAGGCAGAGTGATTACCGGATGAAGGACCGCTGAAGATACGATTGATTTTTGTTGCCATTAGCTAACGCAAAAGCATCACGGATGGCGGCAACGGAGATAGCTCGGTAGTTCATATAAACGAATCACAAACTCTCTACGCCACTCACGCTGCAGTCCGAAACTCCAAACTGGCACCGCGCCACGTACACGATGGCTGCGCTGTTGCTCAGTTTGCTCATGGCAGACGTCCTCCCACGCTCTCATTGCCCTCTTCACCCGCCCAAGAGCTGATCTTGCAACAGGCCAAGAGGCTGTCGGCGAAGAACCTTTTGAAGAGCCATGCAACATATGTAAGACCCATCAAACGGTCCCAACAATGAAAGGTTCGCACCAACATTGCCATCGAAATTTCTCCTTAAAACCAGAAAGAGCGACTGAATTTTAACCGCACAACACGTTTCGGATTGCCTACGGCGCGTACGATCGACTGTGCGCGGCTGGGTGTTAGTTGTGACCGTATGCTGTTCTCAACTAACACGGGAGAGACAATGCAACGCCGGGACGACCATTCGAAAACAGGAAAATTGTTTCCGCCTTCGCCGACTCGAATATCAATCAGGGATAAAAATAGATCACACCAAGTGGGCTCAGTGACACTAGGGACAAGCGATAAACATCAGCGGAGGATGTAAACTTTGAGGAAAAAGTTGAATATGATGACACACCGCTATCCCTGAGTGTCAGACCCACGATAAGCAGAGCTTGTCCTGCGGCAGGGCCGCTTGACCCCACCACCCGATCGTACAATTCCTGTTGATGTCAGCAGAATTTAGACGAAAGTTGTACGTGACCCCAACATAACCTGGACAGCGGTCCGCCCCGCTCACTGTGACGCCACCTGGACCTTCAATTGCGAAACTAACCGCTTGCCACTGGCCGGCAGGCCATCCCAGTCAGGAGCAAATAGCGAGCGCCGAAGCGACTCGAACCCGGGCTGCCACTACCGGGATAGGTCAGAAGATCAGCACTCTCCCGACTGAGCCTTGAACGAGTTGAACCGACAGCTGCAGGAACCTCACCAAAGCATATGACTACAAACGTATATACAATCAAAGCCTTCGTTGCGAAGGTCTAGCAGAAGCAAAACACCGCATTTAGCGGAAACATATGATTTTGTTCACCCTTGAGTGGCGTTATCGACACCACCATTTTTACAAGTTCTAAGAACAAATATCAGAACACCTGGTACCTAACTGTTATGAAAGGGAGATCGACCGGTAATTCCACCAGATCGATATAGACGACATCTTTATGGCACTTACTCGAGACCCTTTTAAGTGCGCTGTGGATGAGGTACCAGCCGAACTACAAGAGAAGTTCATTGGTATAACACTCAGCTCCGAGGCCAAAGATGAATTCCGGGTGGTCGATAAGGAAGGAATTCAGACAAAGGTGCGACTCATGTACCCAGAAATATAAGCAAATGTAATGCGACAGCTCATTCTATTTTCCTCAACATCTCTTTGCGAACAGGTGTTCTCAGCACTAAGACGCAGAGGCGTAGCTTTTCAAGAAAAGTTGGGGTGGCTTAGCGTGAAAAAAATACCATAAAAAATCTCACCGAATTCGACCCACGTCCTCATCAAAGTTGGGAGGGGGCTTAAGCTCTAGTTTGGGGAGGGGGCTAAAGCCCCAGTTGGGGATGGCTGAAGCCCCCCAGCTGAATATAATTATACACCCCTGCTTGATACACTAGAGATGGCAAATAGAAACAAGCTCAAAGACCTCGAAGCTGACCTCTGTGTGCTGTGTCAAAAATGATCAAAAAATGAATGACTGACGGCGAAGAAGCAGAAGTGCACCCATCGCATTGACAGCAAAAGGGATAGTGACTATGTGCAGTGCTTGTAATTAATATTTCATTCAAAATACACTGAAGTACGTGATTACCCTGCACATTATGTAGTTATGCTCAGAATGCGTTTTAAGATGATGCAAAATATAACTTTTTTGGGGAAATTTGTGGCATTAGCTCGTGACAAGTGGAGAATCGACCGAAAAAGGTTGAGAACCACTGCTCTAGCTTGTATGAATAAAACGTCATTATTAATAAAAAACAATTGTATATTGGTTGACCTCTGGAGCCTCAACCTTTGACCCTATCTCAAACTTGAGAGGATAGTCCTGAAAGAGCGTTGTATGGGCATATAAGTGTTTGTACCTTATGTTCCTAGCTGCCTTAGCCACCAAGCTAGTTCGGATTTTGCAATGCAATGCTCAATTTATTCGAAATTTGGGGAAAATTGACCTGGTTTGACCTCTGGTGACCTCAATATTGAGCTGACCAAAAAATGATCTTGTATTTTCTCTAGAACTCGTCACGGCCTAACTAACGCCGTTTCCACTTCTAGCTATGTTGCGTAGTTTGCCAGATCCCTGGGCGCGGTTATCCGCCCCCCCTCCCTCTCGGTTCTATGTTGGCTCAGACCCCTGTCGGTGCGAGGGCTAAGATCCCACCGGTGTCTAAGAGCCAGTGTCTATGTTTCAGACCTCGTCTCTATGTTTCAATTTCAGTCTCTGTGTGTGTGTGTGTGTGTGTGTGTGTGTGTGTGTGTGTGTGTGTGTGTGCATGTGTGCGTGTGTGCGTGTGTGCGTGTGTGCGTGTGTGCGTGTGTGCGTGTGTGCGTGTGTGCGTTGTGCGTTGTGTTGTGCAGTGTGCGTGGTGCGTTGCGTGTGTGCGTGTGCGTGTGGTGGTGCGCTGTGCGTGTGCGTGTGCGGTGTGCGTTGTGGACGGTGCGTGTCGCGTGGTAGCGTGTGCGTGTGCGTGTGCGTGTGCGTTGGTGTGTGGGTGTGTGCGTGTCGCGGTGTGCGTGTGCGTGTGCGTGTGCGTGGTGCGGTGTTGTTCGTGTGCGTGGCGTGGTGCAGTGTGTCGTGGCGTGGCGTGTGCGTGTGCGTGTGCGTGTGCGTGTGCGTGTGCGTGTGCGTGTGCGTGTGCGTGTGTGCGCGTGTCCGCGTGTTTCAGATTCTGGTGTGGCACACTCAGACACAGCGTGTGGCGCCATTTAAAAACGGAGCCGACGACGGCCTCGCCGATACCAACATTGTCCATCTCCTCCAGCATCTGGCATCTAGCACCGCCTCGTAACACCTATGAAAGGAATGAAAGGAATGAAAAGGAATCCCAGGCCTGATAGCACGGCCGAGACGGCCGTTTTTATGTCCTGTCTTGGTGCACAACGCACGTGCACAACGCATCGCACGTGCAGACTGCGACAGGCAGTTCTCGTCAAGACGTCATCATGAGCGGACTGCAATGTATTTGTATTGGAGATTGTGGTTGTGTTTGACGGATATTCAATGTGTCGAGCGTTATATACTTTAAAGTTTTCGGCGTCATGAATAAGGATAATGTTTGCTATTTATCATTTTATTTGTATTCGTGATCAGGGGTATATCCGTTATATATTCAAGGGGGGTCATGAGTTTCAGTGGTTTCCCTATCGTGACACCCAAAGCTGAAAACTCAGCGAATTGGGTCCACTATATTATTTGAGGGTGCCCATATTTCAGCATTTTAATACAAAATAATAGTTTTTGCAATTTTGTCAAAACATTGGCTATCCCTATGCATTTGAAATATCAGTCCGTATCCTTTTGTATCATTTAAAGTGCCGCGAATGGTGCTATGAAATATGATCTGTACAGTGAAAAGTCAAGCGCGGCCCCGAACAGCTGATGAAGAGAGGGGGCAGCTTGACCAAGAGTGTAGTCGAGGTTCGTGAACAGGGGTAGACGTTTTTACGAGTGGTAAATCCTATGCATGCGACAGCAGTGCATGTTATTGCTTTATCCCGGCATTGGCTGGGGTCTCAGCCGAACGCCATTGGCTGGGGGGGGGGGCGAACAGACGGCAATCGAAAGCTCTCAACGAGATCACTCTTAAGCGTACTCGAAATTCTATAAATGAGGTCATATGTCAGGATTCAGTCAGGTCAAAGGTCAAATGGTAGTTATTTTAGTTTTTGAGCCATACTTCTCATCCAAAGCCGTATATTGGGACGAAAATCGCACAAAGTGCTCTAAAATGTATAGTGCATCTCTCGCTATAAGCAAAAGTGAAATGTAAGCAAAGTAAGGCTGCGGCGAGGTCCAGTTATATAGTTATATTGTAAAGAGATCATGCGACACATGTTTTATGGGGTATTCTTACACAAATAACTTAAATTATAGCAGTTCTTTCAAATCTGCCGACTATAAGGTCAAGGTCAGGTCATAAGAGTGTCAAATTTAGCAAAATATAAATATAAATTAAAATGCATTTATATAATTCCAGTTTTGTATCAGCAACACAGTGTCGGTACCATTATTTTTATGGTCCGGTCGAATAAAACCCAACGTACTTGTCAAAAAATGACACGTTTGAGTAATTACTTGGGAAGCCAATCAGTTTATTCAAAAAATAGGAGATATGGCTTGAAATTCGGTTTGGGGTAATGTACATATGTTGCGTTCTCTTACATATTTTATTTTTTTAATTAAAAATTGTGATTTTGTTGGGATTTTATAAAAAAAAAATTGGGGTCAAAAATCCAAAAAATTCACAATCCGAGATGGCCATTTTCTACCCTTCAATTTGCTATCTTTTGACGTTTTGGAATTTGCATTTTGCTTAAGGAATCGTCTATTTACAGCCTGTTTGAGCTTAGGCTGATATTTGCGCCAAAGTGGTGTGTAGTTAGTGACGTCAATAAATTCGATATAACTTAAAAATTGTCCAACGATTTTTTTTTGTTTGCATTGCAGAAGCAAATTGATGTAGAATAAGGTACCTGAAGTTTGCGCGTTGATAGTTGCTGTTGGTTTGTGAGCTATTGTGAAAATCCCTTAGGGGGGGGGGGCGCTTTTTGTCCTCCCCCAGCCAATGGCGGGTTATGTCTTCTGCGGACTTCAAATATTCTTTAAACTTACAAATAGACAGGATTTGGAAAAGGAAGAGCTACGAGGATTTGTTTTAACCCAAGCTGCCTTCACATTATTATCATGGTATTTTGCGAAATAAGACACCCATGCCACTGCGGTCGTACCCATAGACACCCATACACCATTAAATCTTCATACAACCCATATTACTGCACCGCGAAGCGGCGCAATAATTTCAGGTTTTGAGTGCACAGGAGAGCTAGTTTGTGCTAATAAAACCAGGATGTTGGGTCAAAACGAGGAAAAATGAAGCAAAAGGTGTTGTTCAAATGACATGTTGCCCCCATTTAAGGTCAAATGTGTGGCGATGTTCCCTCACCCTGAGGCCGCCAGTGTGCAGAGTCTTTATAAGACCCTTTTGTACTTGAAAGAATACTGATTTATTTGCACCGCGTAGCGTCGTATATTTTTAGCTGTATTTTTAGGTCTGGATAACTAGGCCCGGAACAATTCAAAAGGTTCTATATGAATCAGCCCAAGGACACCAATTCAGACACTCAGTAGCCGTTTTCACAAATATGTATTATTACCCGGTAGTACCCAGTAGTACCCGGTTATGTTTAGTGCATTTTTGGTAATTGAGTATAAGAATATGGCTTTTCCCGGATTTTTTGGTGAATTGAAACTTTATGATTCATAAAGTTTCAATCGATACCACACATATCCGGGAAAAGCCGTGTTCTTAGACTCAATTACCCAAAACGCATGAAATATTATCGAGTACTAACGGGTACAAATAAAACCTTCGTGAAAACGGTTAGTTTGACCTTGGCAGGGTCTGAATCTTGGCCGAGCAAGTTACAGTTAAAATCTCCAGAGATAGGAATGGGATCAGAAGAAGTTAAACATATGCGTTGAAGTCGTGTATCGAGACAGGTAAAATCGTCTGATAGATGGTTGATGGCAGGGGCGTATTTAAGGGGGTCACCGCACCATGCCCACCCCCGTTGGGTGCCCTCATGGACCGAAGGCACCAAAGGCGCCTTCAGTTCATGAAATGCGCCTCACATTCAGCGAAGAGCGCCGAAAGCGCCCTTCTCTGAATGTGAGGCGTACTCAGGCGGAATTTGAAGCGCGTTCCACTGAATGTAAGGCGCGCTCCGATACACCTGAAGGCGCTCTCCTACATACTTTCAAAGCGCCCTCCCAAATGCTTCCAGAGGCGCCCTCCCATACACCTCTGAAGGTGTACTTCCACATAGCTCCAAAGGCGATTTTTTGCCCTCCCGGCTAGCCAATTGGCTATTGCCGAGGAGAGAGAAAGTTATTAGTATTGAGCTATTTAGTTGTAACGTTACGTTAAGCAACCTAATAAATTTCCCGGGCGCAAGCATAACATAGCAATAGTTTCACATTGCGATTATTATTGCCGGAAAAACGGGGGCACCTTGGCTTCACTAGGACTGCCTTGACCTGAAACGAATAGAAGCCTTTCAGTCGCGCAGGTCCTAGGCTAAGGCAAGCTCCTACTTTCCGGCCGGCATACCTTGTGTTGAGTGCTATGTACCTAAAGTGGTTGTGTTATTCCGCTCGGGGGAAACTCCCTAACTAACAAAAAACCCGAGCTAAGCCAAAAGGGGAAACCCTGTGCGTTTTTTGCCCAATTGCACAGTTAAAAAACACTGTTAAATGTTGATACAGCTAATTATAATCTTGTATTGTGAGAAATCAAAGAGAGCGGAAGCAAATCCGAATGTGAGTCTTCAAGTATCACGCAAAGCGTCAGAGGCAACCATTAGCGGCTGTATAACGTATATTGGTTTTCGTTTCCGCGGCGTTTGTGCAATGAGTATATGCACGTCTGTGATAAAAATACACCAAACGGAAAGAGGAAATTATTGCTAGTTCTTAAAATAATAATATTTTCATAAACTTACGTCCCTTTATTCTTAGCAATTAAGGCAAAACTTATTTGGCGAAGCAAGAGGAGCGTTTACCGTACTTGAGGTTGAGTGACGTAAAGGCTATGAGTAGCTGACTTCGCTAATGCTTAAGAGATATAAAATTTATTTTTCAGCCTCGATTGTGGAATGCTTCGAGTTTTTCGACATAAAAAACATAGTGTTTTAAGTTAAAAACTAGAGGCATATTTTCATTTGCGTTCCACTTTTGGCTGCATTAATGTGAAGGAGCTATCAGGAAAAGCGAAAACTTGTTAGGCTACTAAATAAAAAATACGCGTTTTACATGCACAAATTATTTTGCAACCAAATGAAACAATACAATGAAAAGCAAGAAAGAGCATTTGATTGTATTTTTAGAAATATATGAGAAAATAGCATTTCTCTATTGGAAAATCCATGACGAGTGATTCTTAAAATGGAGCCTGTGCGTACACCGCCTGAAGCCGACTATCTAGCGTAAGTACGGTTTTACGCCAAAGATGACAGTTCGCCAAAGCCGCACCTAAATTAATGTTTTAAAGCATGTTGTAGGCCTCGGATAAAACATTAAAGTTATCAGCATGATCAGAAAATCATACTGTTTCCCGGACACATACAATTTTTAATATTTTGGTGAACTGCATATACTCCATTGATGAGCATATGGCTTATTGTGTGATTCGTCTGACATGTGTTACATACAGGACGCGGTTCGTGATTAATAATAAAATAATTTGTAATTTTTGTTTGACCTAGCCTAAGACGAGCAATAAGTATTTATTTTAGACGAGTGTGCTGATGTGATGATGGCCAATGGCCGAGAGTCGGTTTGATAGGAAATAGATGAAAATGTTGAGTTTTATCCCAATTGCGTTGCAAAGTTGAAAGAAAGCTGGAATGTATGTAATTAAGAAAGTTGGAGACAGAACATGACTAATTTTCACGAGCGAGTTCGTTTAGACTGGCTTTGGCGTCTCAGTCAAGCTATTTGTTTCCTGGATACCAGCGTGGCCTGGTATCCCACAGGAACGTGATTATATAATTATTTGAAGTGATTCCATTCAGATCACGGAATCTGATATACAGTGGGGTGGAGAGAAATTATGAGTAGATTTGAAAGAATTGCGAGGAGAGCGCGAGTCGGGGGAAGCAAAAATGACTGCCTTGGTCGATGGCGCGGAGTTGTATTATGACGAATCGCAGAAAAAAATGGCAGCAAGTTCGGCAGAGAGAATGGAATGATGCAATTGGAAAGACGGTATGATTGGGACTATAGCCATTTATAGACAAAGGCCGGCTCCGGAGCGGGCCGTTCGCACGAGAGCCGCAGTATATATGAAATAGTAATATTGGTGTCGGTCTTTGTACTCGAAAAAACATGGTTTTATGTCGATATGGTCGATATATTATTATATTAGGCGAATAAAAAATAATACCTTATATAAATGGGACGACACGTCCAAAATTAAATAGTTTGGAAACAGGCGCAGATCCGGGTGTAAAGTGTTAATTTGACAGTGTTCTAAGCATGTTAATGCGTGCACTGAAAGCGGGGTTACGTGTTTGTGCGGCTATGAGTCTTCTGCTTGTGGGAACGGGTGTGATATAAAGTGTGGAAATGTCGGCAAATGTGTGGGGCGAGAGGTTGCGTCGCGCATGAAGCGAACAGCAAAATATTTACGGCTAGGGCGAGTAGGAGGGATGTTAGTTTCCTGTTAAGTTAACGGTCGGCGTGTGCGAACTGCCCCAGTGACGATTCTGAGGCAGAGTTTATGAAGGCTTCAAGCCAGCTAATGTGGAAGAGGATATATCGTTTTCAAAACAGAAAAGCATTATATCCAATAATGGGGGCGAATGCTGAGACCGAATATAGACGGAGCAGGGTGCGCCGGTTTGCGTACCGCACTCGCGTCCAGCTATGCATTTTAAATTATTAAGCCGGCATGAACAGCGTTTGGTTTTTAAATCATTGAAATATGGGGGTAAAGCGAGGACGTCTATCTAAGATAACCCGCCGCGGCGTTAGTGGGTCGCTAGTCGAACGCGCGGCCGTAGGGGGGGGGAATTTTTCCCCCACTTCGTATCTTGAACCAATAAACTGCAGCGAGACGTGCCTTGCGGCGATCAAAAGGCTCTCCAATGAACGAATCGAATGCAACCGACATTTTTCAAGTGGCTAGGTCAAATGTCAGGGTCACGGTCAGGTCATAGAGAGTTAATTGAAAATTAATGGTTCATACTTTTTTAATCGAAAAACTTGATTAAGACTATCAATGCACATGTAAAGGCTCTCAAGAATGTAGTACATCTCCTGCATTAAGTGAACATGGAATTTTATGAAAAGGTTAAGGTGAAGATCAGGTCACAAAAAGGTCACTGTTTACCAAGATCGTCAACGAAAAGTCTTGCGACACGTGTTTTAGGGGTTATTTTACACTTAATATCGATAGAAGCAACCATTTTTACAACTTAACGCCATAAAAGGTCAAGATCTGGTCATCTACAGTCAAAACTAGAAACTGACTAATATGAATAAACAATGCATGTTTCTAGGTCAGTTTTGTCTCATAAATACAACAATGGCATTTATATATCTGCATCAGGTCTAAAATAAAATAAAACGTTATTTTGAAAAATAAAGTCATTAGCTACTTATGCTTGGGAAGCAATCAGTCGCTGCAAAATAAAGATGTTACTTTGAAATTTGATTTTGATATTTCTTACACTTGGTTCTCTCATATATTTTCCTTTTTTATACCTTGAAAAATTTCAATTTCAGACGGAAATTAAAACATTTATTTTTATTTTGGGGGGTCAAAAACCCCAAATTTTGAAAATCCGAGACTGCCATTTTGTAGACGATTCAATTTACTTCCATTATCAGTTTTCCGATTGCAATTTGCATTTAAGCTATGTTTTCTACGATGCATCAAACATATGTCGTTTTTCCACCCAAAATGGCGTGATGTGACGTCATAAAACGTCATTATCTCTAAAAGTTCTTATTAATTTTCAATGAAATTCTTAGGGAAGACGTTAAATTAGTGCTTCATGACGTAATTAAAATGTTTGCGTTGCTATCTGATATATTTTTCAAGTTATTGAGAAAACCCAGGAGGCGGGGGGGGGGTAATATTTACCCCCCCCCCCTACGCCGCGCGGGCTAAGGTAACGATATTTGAATGTTTCAACAACATGACAGGGGTGGTAAAGTGTACTGTCCTTATGGACAAGGTCGGGGACAACATGTTCAATATGATGAAGTACCCGAGGGAAAAATGACATTAAAATAATTACTATGCCATTCTTGCGAAACTAAGTGACAATTCTTTGAAATACTGTTAGTCAAAATTACATCACATCACGTAATCATAATCACATATATTAATCAAATATCTGTGAAAAATATGGGTATAATAAAAAGTTCGAAGTTTTATTTTAACACGGGACCTGGAGGGCCTCTGATAATCATAGAAGGTAGCCTGAGTAGGGGGGAAACTAGGCGGCTATTTTGAAGTTGATTTTGTCCATGCAACGTCCGTAGACATAATGTTAAAATATAAACATGTTGCGGGGATGCGTCCTCCCGTTACCCGCTGGCGCCGCCCATACATTTTTCAAAGCTTTGTGCATGTTCAAGAAAAGAGGAGAATAGATCCGGAAGAGATTGAGGTCCACGGGTGCAGCAACAGAGCCAGTGTGTCTAGTGCGGGACCCTTCTGGTCCTTCTGCTCATATAACATAGAATGGTGTATCTGGCGCGATGTATATCGTGAAGCGTCTAGTCTAATAGAGATAGCCCCCTCCCCCCCCCCCAAGTCAGGCCCAACCGGCCCAGCCCGCTCCTCAAGTCCTCAGCTTCGACGGCCCGGTATTCGGGGGTGCTCCCCCGAACCATCCAACATTGCTGTCACCTGCCTAGAGCACAGCGTGAGACTCCACACCTCAGAATACAGCTCCGGCCCACACTGGCGTGTCACTTCCTCTAACTGACTTCAGTGACGGCCGTCAGCCAGGCTGGCCACTGACCCGGGTAGTTTTCTCACCCGGGTGCCAGCAGAAACTTCTCTCTGCAGAGTACATGTTCGTTGACACTTGACAGTCCGGTGTTTGACTCGCATAAGCTAACAGCATCCCATGGGCATTGCAACACAAGCTGTGTGTTTAGAGAGTATTGCGCCATATAAGCGTCGATATAACAGCGGGTGCAAACAGTTGCATTTTCGTGTTGCTAATCTCAATTGCAAATTCATATGCAAATTTACGTGTGGCCAGGGGCGTAACCACGAGCCCAGAGTTCCTGGGTACACTGGCTGATCACAAACGCTTATTCATGCCCTAAGAATACCCCCCACACCCCCAAAAAAGTAGTAATATTTATAATGTAGAGTTTTTCACGTTTTTTTCAACTCTGATTGTATACAGCTGCATCATTGAGAACTGATAAGCTGTCGCGTCTCCCTATTGCCTACATCAAACCCTTATGTTGCAGTTGCGTCCGTACCGGAGCGCCCCGACTCCAGCAGCAGCAGGGGCACCTACAGGGGCTCCACCTAAAAAAATTGTACTGTTCAAATAGGTGTTGGGGCGACATCACGCGGTATTTGCTTGCACGGGAGCTTATATAGGCCGGGTCAGTTCTGTGGTAGACACTATGAACTTCGGTGGGTCGAAAAATATCATTTTTATGAACCTCTACAAACATAATCGGCCGAACCCGATGAGTTGTTTTTTGATGGGAGTATCTTGTGCCCCCTCCCCCCCCCCAATACCGGGCCGTCGAAGCTGAGGACTTGAGTAGCGGGCTGGGCCGGTGGGCTGACTTGGGGGGAGGGGGCATCTCTCTTAGACTTAGAGCGCTCACATATGAATCGGCCCAGATACACCATTCTATGTTATATGAGCAGAAGGGGCATGGTCCCGCACTGGTCACCAGGGCTGCGGAGTCGATCAGTCTGCAGGTGACTCCGACTCCGACTCCGACCCTCCGGAGTCGACGTCGACTCCGACTCCGACTCCGAGATCGAGACTCCGACCTTTGACATGCGCCCAGGTGGGCTCCTAAAGCAACCTCGCTTCAGTGGAGGGTCAAAACGACCCCCCAGTAACTCGAAAAGGGTTAGGAAGACGCCAAAAAGGTAGCAAAAGTTGTGATGAAACCAATTGCAACATTTTTTAGGGGGGGCATTTCATTATTGAGGTCACCAGAGGGCTTCAAATGACATAATTTTATATTTTACGACTTTGCTCCAGAACGCCGAATATCTTGGAAACTATGGTATCTAGAAGCAAAACAAAAATACAACTTTTAAAATGCCATCACCGTCTGTGCCCTCAATTTTTTAACTCGTCAAAGATAACGCTGGCGTTTTCTTCCAAAACGTTTTAGTGGATTACTTATTAAATGAAGATGGGTTAATGAGTTATCAGCAAAAAGTGTTGGCGACTTCAAATGACCTCAGCTGATATTGGAAGGGTCACTGAGTAAATTGAACCTGGGTCATCATGAATAAGCATACATAATATTGTCCTGAACGAATTGGCCTGATTTAATACATATCCTCTAAATAGGAAGCGTTTGTATATTTTCCCATTTATCTATACGTGATTGGGAGGTCACAAAATCGATCTGACCTTAGATCACCAATATAACAATTGAAATAGGTACCTATAACATTTGTCGGCACTAATTTCCTAATTATATCCTTTGAGTTTTAAATCATGTGGTCAAAACCTGTGGTTTTGGCACGAACACAAACATTTCATTGGGTAAGATTATTTTTACCCGACCTGAGACGACCAGAGGCTCAAAATTTATCAGTATGTGGATAATGGGTTCCCTAATTGACGTAAAAAATTAGCGCCGCTGCGCACCGACGTCTTCACGATATTCTCCGAAAGCCCTCAGTGAGAATCAAGTAACCCCCACCAAGGCGGAAGGTTACACCGCCTTATAATAACATAGTACAGCGGAATTGGGCTGATAGCATGCGTATCCTCAGAATGGAAAGCATTTTAATATTTCCCATTGACTTGTAATTAAGAGTTCAAGAAAATGACCTGACCTTAGGTCACCGATATAAAAAATAGAGATATAAGAACTATAGGTAGTAATGTTCTCATAAAGTCCGGTACAGGGTGCAACAAAATTATCCGGACATTTTTTTTTTCTCGCTCGTATCTAAGGGCGTCCGCTTCAGTTTGAATGGCCGCATACCCAGGATGTTGCGCAGGTGGCGGTTTAGACCATCATGTGGGAAGGTTCATGTAGCCTGCCTGGGTGAGCTGTCGGGCCAGTTTCCGAGTCGATTGGTGACGTTTCTCCACCACCATAACGATGACTCTCTTGGCCACTGGGTGGAGAGCAGTCTTGTGGCCGCGGCCAAGCTGGGTCTTCAGGCCAAGCCCCAGCTTGTCACGGTTCAGCCAGACGTGTGGCTGGCTTCCTTCTGCTGATGACCAGCTTCCGACAGACGTTATTTTGGCTGATCTTCTGATCTTCTGATAAAGGAGAATCTGTATTATTTTCTCATTGTTGCCCTGGACGAAAACTGACAAGTAACTCCGGCGGTGACCCGTCCCGTACTGAGGGCTCGGGTCACCGCCCAAAGGTCAGGTCGCCCAGGCAGTGTGGGCCGAAAGCGCAGGTACGGATTCATCAAACTTCCCCGCTCCTTCCTCCACACAGGGACCAGTGCGAGCGGAAACTGCGCAAAAATAGATGTCCGGATAATTTTGTTACACCCTGTAAGTACGAAGCAGATTAATCAAAAACTCTGGCTTTGGTAGGACCACAAACTTTTTAGATGCTGGGTCACAATTCCTGGTCTGGTGACCTGACCTGATATGACCTGAAGTAAAAAATAGCAACAGCTGGCCAAATGATGAATAAACAGGTAAAGAAAATCTGGCGACGCTACGCGCAGCCGTTTTTTTTTTATTAAATAAATATGCGTTTTGTATAGATATGTAGATATGCAGGAACAACCTGAATGGGGGTCGTCTAAACGCCCCCCCCCCCCTCTAGCCCGATCTGGGTTAAACATTGACTCACTTTTATCCAATTAACCGTATCAGCAATAGAAAAACACCAGTACCGCACCGCCCCCAAAGCGCGCATAAATCGCCCCTGTATTGGCGAGCGAGCAGGTCTCTGTTGGCGGCTGGTGTTGAGCGGCCGGCCGGTGCGTCCCTGCCTGAGACCGGTACCGGCAGTACCACTCCGTGACCGACGGTGGTAAGCAGCGCTGACCACCGGTCTCATACAGAGAGGCAGACAGAAAGGCACTTCACCACCCCAGAGGCGGCGGCGGCCGGTGACCAGGTGACAGTGACCTGGTGGGGCCGCTTCACCACCCCAGAGGCGGCGGCGGGCGGTGACCAGGTGACATGAGCCTGGTGGGGGCCGCTTCACCACCCCGAGAGGTAGGGCGGCTGGGCGTTCGGACACGGCGGCGCAGTGACCTGGTGGGGCCGGCGCCACCACCGGCCAGAGGAGGCGGCGGGCGGTTGAGCAGGTGACGAGGTGACTGGGTGTGGGGGGCCGGCCTGGCACCGACCGGCCGAGGGCGGCGGCCGGCTGGACCAAGTGACAGTGACCGGGTGGGGGCCGGGGCCTCACCACACCAGAGGCGGGCGGGGCGGTGACCAGGGTTGGAGTGCACCTGGTGGGGGGCCGCCTCCCACCTCAGAGGAGGGCGGGGCGGGCGGTGAGCCAGGTGACCCGTGGGGAGCGGTTGGGGGCGCCGCCGGTCGAGCAGCGCCCAGAGGGCGAGCGGGCGTTGACGGCAAGGGTGACAGTGATACCTTGGTGGGGCCGGGCGCACCACGGCGCCAGGAGGAGGGCGGCGGGCGGTTGACCGAGGTGACAGTGACCTGGTGGGGGGACCGCGCTCACCACCGGCCAGAGGCGGCGGCGGGCCGGTGACCGAGGTGGACAGGTGACGCTGTGGGGGGCCGCCTCACCACCGGGCCGAGAGGCGGCGGCGGCGGTGGACCAGGTGACAGTGATCTGGTGGGGGGGGCCGGCTCGACCACCCCAGAGGGCGGGCGGCGGGCGTTGACCAGGTGACGAGTGACCTGGTGGGGCCGCCTCACCACCCCAGAGGCGGCGGGCGGTGACCAGGTGACAGTGACCTGGTGGGGCCGCCTCACCACCCCAGAGGCGGTCACCGAGCCCAGTGAGTCGGCAGCATCTCTGAACAGGTGGGAGGAGTTAAGTGTGGGTGTCCGCCTCGACTCGCGGATCAGTAGCGGTTGCAGCGGAACATAGGTGTGCACTTTGCATATGACCACCTAATCCTATTCGTGGACGGATGAAAAGTATACGAATCGGTCGGAGGGGGGGGGGCTTATTCCCCCCTTAGATCTTGGCTGATATAAGATAATTACTTTTTTGAATATTTGCGATGACCCTGGGTGAAAATGTTAAGGTAAAATTACGTCATCGAAGGTCATAGTTGCCAAAATATTAAGTTTTCAGAAACTTTTTTTTTCTGATCCACCACCTATAAAAGGATCACTGCCTCTTCCGGATGTGTATCGCGAAAACAGCCTAAACAAGGCCTTAAGGACCACTTATGATTTTTACATTGGCATTAAACTTCATATCCCAAACCACAGCGCCCAAATCAGCAAAAAAAAACAATCATTAATTTCATTACAATATAAGATCTAAAAAACTGTTTTACGATATATAGACACCACTACGTACAATGGAAAGCGTGTTGCTCAAGTTAACTGTAATCACAAAGGGATATCAACTGACAAACCGTCAGCTGACGCTATTGCAATTGATGAGACCGCCGAGCACTTATACAGTTGTGGTTCCTGGTTAACTGAATCTAGCGCGATACTGCCGCATTTGAGTCGATTCATGGAAACGTGAACAGACTCATTTTCCATTCGGTATTCTTCCGGAATCGAGACCATCAAAGAAAAACCTCGGTCGGGAAAAACTTCATTAATGCTGGGAAATCAAAATCCCTCCGTAAAAGTTCAAAAAAACTTTCTGTGCAAGTCGGAACTTTTCCTCCCTTCACCGTAACAAATATTTTCAAATCAGGCATAATAAGACATGAAATGTTTTCTGACATTACAAAATTGGGTAGAATGCTTAAGCAAACAAAATCACTAATTTCCATAGTTGCACAAGGCTGCAATTAATGTATTTTGGTACGTAGTGGTGGCGAACTC